>CAUYLG010018570.1:0-154419 GCA_963573385.1 Cacajao melanocephalus
TCACACTCATTCTCCGTCAGGCCTTGTTCTCTTGCTGATGAGGAGCTTCGATCCCCTGTAGGAGGAGAGGCATTCTGATTCGGGTGTTCTCAGCCTTTTTGCACTGGTTTCTTCCCATTTTTGTGGATTTATCCACCTGTCATCTTTGTAATTGCCAACTTTCAGATTGGGTCTGAGTGGACGTCCGGCTAGTTGGTGATGAAGTTTTTTCTGTTTCTTAGTTTTCCTTTGGTGGACGCCCTTTCCCCACAGAGCTAGGCCTTCCCAGGTTCAGCTGTGCTTACTGTGAAACTCTCAGTCCTCAGCGCTTCCAATTGCTGTTCTCCTTGTGGCGATGGGACCAGCCGAGCCCTTTCGACTCAAAGGGCACCCAGTCCCATATACTCCACACCAAGAAGCGCCACGCCGCACCACGCCAGCCAAAAGAGTCGCGCTGGTGACCCGTGTGGCTCCTCCGCTGGGTAGCTCCCATTTTGTGGGCAACAGAAATTCGTCTGAAATTCAGCATCCACTCGCTCTCTGCGCTTTCACTGGGAGCTATAATCCTGAGCTGCTGCTAATCTGCCATCTTGGATCTCTCTCCGCCCGGTGATGAAGTTTTTTCTGTTTCTTAGTTTTCATTTGGCGGACGCCCCTTCCCCGCAGAGCTGGACCTTCCCGGTTTGGCTGTGCTTGCTGTGAAACTCTCAGTCCTCAGCATTTCCAATTGCTGCTCTCCTTGTGGGGATGGGACCAGCCGGGCCGGACTCACAGGGCACCCCGTCCCGTATACTCTGCACAAAGAAGCGCCGCACCGGGGCGCCGGCAAAACAGCCACGCTGGCCAAAAAAGTCGCGCTGGCAACCCATGTGGCTCCTCCGCTGGGAACCTCTCGGTCTGTGGGCAACAAAAATTCGTCTGAAAGTGCAGCGTCCACTCGCTCTCTACGCTTTCACTGGGAGCTACATTCCTGAGCTATTGTTAATTTGCCATCTTGGATCTCTCTCCGTAATTTGCATTTTAACTTTAAACTGGGAGCCATACAATACTCTGTAGTATATATTAAAAGTAGAATTGTTATGTGAGAGCACCCATAAAAATTTCATTCGTTTATTGTGATGCAGGCATTGTAGTTCTGGAAACAAAAGATAAAACAGTCATGCCACCTGTTTTGTTATCATTCAGCTATTTTTATTAGTAATTAATACCATATATCTGGTGTGTCTCAAAAAGAACAAATTCAAATGAAATGGATTGAAATAGCCTTAAGTATAAAAAGAGTGTGCCAAGTCCAGCCTTTGTTCTGTGAGTGGAAATCTCATCAGTCATGGTTATTGGGGAGGGAGAATACACCCCTACTTGTCCTAAGAGTCACTTGTCATGATATTGGGAGTGAAAAATGCTGCCAATGGTGAATTTCGGCCAAAGCAAATGGTCACAATGCCCTTATAAGTGGTTTTCAGTGGAGAAAGTCATGCCTTATTCATTTGAAAAGGAAGAACTGTTCTGTTATTTTGTTGTGCTTGACAAAAGATACACAGGATTCCTGAGCTGCAGCTGTTTAGGAAAAAGGCTGATAAGATGGAAGGACCAGTGTCCACCCTGAGGCTGTGCAATCACAGGCTCAGCAGGCTCAGCATGAAGTATGTGGCCAGGTGCTGAGTAGACCTTCCCGAGATAGTCATTGTGGTAGTTGCTGTCCTGGACCTCATGTATAAAGACAACATCACCCGGGAGGGGACGTAGAATTTCACTGCTCAGTCTATTTAGCCCATCTGCCTCAGAACCACGGGCTCACATCTATGGTCTATGGGAAGCTGGAGCTTGATTGTGGTCTCTCGTAGAGGCCAGAGCAACTGTACCTGGCCTCACTAGCGTGAGTCACCAAAGTGCCCATACTTAGGAAATCACCAGTTGTGTCTTGTCTATTCAAAGGACCTGAAAGGTTGAGAGATTATCTGCTACTCTGGGCTAGCTGGGGAAAGCTGCTAGATTTGAAGCTCCAGGAAGGCAGGCATTGTGCTGTGTCACACAGGTGCCCTGAATATTGATAGAATCATTGAACAGCTAGTCTGTTCCCAGGAGATCTGTCAGTCAACAGCATGGACTAATCACTCTCAAAAGAGAAGTGTTAAACAAGGCAACATTGTGTTGTCTAACTTCAGTAATTTGTAGTCTAAATATAGATTGCTTTAGTGTCCCATCTAGGACCTCATAGGCTGCCAAGGAGTGCTGAGACAATATTAACGATTACCTGAGCTCCTGTAGGACAAGCAGATTGCACCATTACCCATAGATGGACTCTTAACAGCTCTGATGAGCGCCTCCTTGCTTTGCCTGCAATAAGGCAAGGTGTTATTAGCTGTGGAAGGAATTTTAAATTGGGGGAAAAAGGTAGGACCTTCCCTGACAACTTAAAAGCCTGACTTTAAAACTGGTATATTTATTTAAAGTACCTATATCAAATAAAATATTTTTAAGAAGAAAAATAAAGAGGCATAATACTGAGTTGGGAAAATCAAGATAGAAAAGGCAATAAGAAGCCAGGTGCAGTGGCTCACACCTGTAATCCCAGCACTTTGGGAGGCTGAGGCAGGTGGATCACCTGAGGTTGGGAGTTCGAAACCAGCCTGACCAACATGGAAAAACCCCATCTCTACTGAAAATACAAAAGCAGCTGGGCATGGTGGCACATTCCTGTAATCCCAGCTACTCAGGAGGCTGAGACAGGAGAATCGCTTGAACCCAGGCTGTGGAGGTTGTCATGAGCCTAGATCACACTATTGCATGCCAGTCTGGGGAACAAGAGCAAAACTTCGTGTCAAAAAAAAAAAGAAAAGAAGAGGCAATGAGGGTGAAGCTAGGTCTGAAAGCTGGGTCCATGCATGTAATTCAGGAGGCCAATGAAGTTAGATGGGGAAAAACATGATCTCGTCATTGTCTCTAACCCTTATCTGAAATCACACATTTCCTAATATTATGAACATCATTAGCTATTTGTCCTTCATAGAAATTATGAATATTTTTATATTATATTAAAGTTATAGATATTCTGAAGTATCATTTATGCCTAATAGTACTTCAAAATTACGGTGGTTATTAGACTTGGAAATTATTTAAGTATTGAAATATGCTGATAACAATTTTGTCAAATATTTTGGTAACTGTATAACAATATACTGCTTTTGATCCTGTGCATTTCACGTGTTAGCCTGAAGCATTTGTAAACATCATTCTGAGAAAGATGTCTTTAGACTGCCGTAGCACAAAAGGTAAAGAGCCCCTACCTTTGACGATGGCCAGGCCTCCTACCAGAGAAGGGATGGCCTGCCTAGAGGCTCAGAGGCAGGACAGGCCACTGGGTGCTACAGCATTTAATAGGATAATGTGGAAAAGCTGGTGTGAGCATGAGTGCCAGGCTAACATGACTCGATGGTAAATTCGCAGGTAGTAGGAGGTGGTGGAAGATGCATCTGCTGAGGAAGGACCGGCTGTATAGGTTGTATTTAGAAAGGATGCCTTCTGCAGCCATGAGAGTTGGATGGGAAGGGAAGAAACTGGAGGCCAGGAGACCAGTGTATGCCAGGCATGATGCTGACCAGATGGAGTGTAACAAGAATAGGGGGAAGCAATGTGTTCCCAGCACCACTGTGGGACTCCTACGGGGCGGGGCGGGGCAGGGCCAAGGTTTGCAATGGAGGTGAGGAAGGCTGTGTCAGTTTACAGACCTGAGGAACTGGGAGAATGATGATCACAGCTCAGCTTTACTGCATGCCAGAGGCTGTTATAAGCCCTTTAATGTCATGGATATCTATTATTTCATTGATATCATATAATCCTCATAGCAACCCTATGAGGGTCAGTACAGTCACCTCTATTTTACACATAATAAAATAAAGCCTACAAAAGAAAGGTTAGGAAAACTGCCCAGGGTCTCACAGCTAGCTGGCAAGAAGGGAGGATATTACTGGAAAAAAAGGAAGGCGGAATTGGTTTGGGGGAATCTGCTATGAGTTCAACTGTAGACATTTTTCCATTGTTCTCTTGTCTTTAAGTGTTTCAAATGGCTAAACATTCAAATATTTATAAGCATAATTTCTGGTATATTTCATTGTCCAGTTTTTAAATTTTTTATTAGTGAGTGCTGAGTTAATTTGTAAATTGGTTTCATCTTCCTGGGAAAAACAGAGGAAAGCCAATAGGTGAAATTCGGTACATTGATGGGTGACCAAAACAGAGGAAGAGGCTGCAGTTTACAGAAGAGAAACATAATATGTGTTCAATTATTTCTGTTTAATGATGTGGTTTTCCTTTTGTTGTGGTATTGTTTTTCAGGACCAGTCCTGCCGCTGTTTTAGAAGACATGTGGTGTATATAAAGTTTGTGATCGTTGGCGGAAATTTTGGTAAGTGTTGCTACGTTGACTTCAAATGCCTCTTGTTGTGAAATGGTGCTCGGGAAGGAAAGCTATTGCCTGGTTCTGTGCATCTTTTACTTCTGCACTGAACTCAGGCAGAATGGAATTGTATAATTAAATGTGACATTGAATTGATGTTTTCTGACAGTATGACACTTTCTCTTGTTATTGCTGATCGTATTAAGCAATATGGAGTTTTCTAAAATGTAGTAAGTCTAGATTTAGGAAAGTTTCTGGATACAGGTTAAAGAACACCCTTGACAGTTTATGTGCTAAGCCAGCCATGTAACATAAGAGTAATAAACTTGCAGACCAAGAGAATAAAGTCTCCAAAGCAGAGAGATCCTTGTGACCCATATATTAAAAGAAAGAGAAGCAGGCAGCCTAGGAAATGGGAAATTAAAGAAAGCAATGAGTCCAGCTTGCCTGAGAGCCAGCCCACAGACCAGCATAACAGTAGTCTTGGGAGACCAAGAACATTCAATTCAGCAATCACCCAGACCTTGCTAACAGGTAAAGAGGACAGTCTTTGGGATCAGGAGACCTGGGTTAAAATGTAAGTTCTGTACCTTCTGGCTATTAGATAACCCCTCTGAGCCTGTTTCTTCTTCCGTAAAAATGAGGCTTATGATGTTACCTACCTCATAGGGTTGTTGTGAGAATAAAATGAAGTAGGTAGTGCTGGAGCATAGTAAGTGCTCAATAAAGCCAGTCATTCTTGGGAACAGAGCAGCCTTGTTGGAAAACTGGGCGTTTCCCACTGAAGTCAAGCTACTAAGAGGCGTATTTGTCTTCCAGCAGGAGGGCTGCTGGGGATGGGCCAGTTATATGCATTTGATGTTACTAGGGTGTCCCAGCTACTCACCACAGCCCCTCGTCCAACATTCACTTCATAAGAACCTGTGGGAACCCCTGCAATATTTATCATCTTCTCCAGCCCTGGTGACCCATTCTTAGAAAAGCTTGGCTAATTCCCTTCCTGCCAGCCACCTTCACAACCAGTGAGGTCACCTTGTTTGAGCTCTGTTCATTTTTAGAATCACATTTGTGAGAAAAGAAGGGTTGGGGTAGATGATACCATTGGTTGGACCTCAACTGCCGTGTTTACACTTTCATTTCCGAACCTTTCTTTTGATTTTACATTTTTGTCAATGCTTATTACGTAGCCTTCACAGGTATCCAGTTACTGGGCTGAAATTTTTTAGCTTTGACTAAAAGAATTTGGCTTTTGGGTGGGGCCTTTACCTGTGGTAGGGGAGACGCAGCCATGGCATCACAGATGGGCCAGTGTTTAAGGTCAGATGTCTGTAGATGACCTTGCTCCCATTTCGTGGAATCAAAGAGAGGGACATGGCTTCAAGGGTTATTTGGCCCAATCCCCTGCTAGTCAAAAAAATGTCTTCTACCACATCTCTGACAAGGGAATTCAAATTCTTCCAGAGATGAGGAGCTTGCTGTTGTGCAAGATACCTTGGTTCAATTAAAAGGACAATTAGGGACCACAGGGTAACCCTTGTGGCGTGGGGGGATACAGTTGTTCTATATCTTAATTGTGGCGGTATTTATGCAGTTGTATGCTTTGGTGAAAACTCACAAAACTGTACACTAGAAAGGGTGAGTCCTCCTGATTGTTAATTAAACCTGAATTTTTCAAATGCAAAAAAAACAAGCATTTAAAAATTGAACAATTAATCCAACTTGTTAAAAAGAAAGCGAGGAATGCAAAGGAGAGAGGGAGGAGGGAGGAAAGAAAAGCAATCCAGTTCTTACATTGAACTATTAATACAGTATATGTGCTCCATAGGACAAGGACTTAGTCTTGTTCCATCCTGGAGTCTTGGTTCCTGGATAGTGCCTGGTACATAGAAGGCATAAATGTGGTATTTACTGAATCACCTACTGCTCTTAGTCACCTTTGAAATAAGTCCACTCACTTTCTAACACTCCATCCCACCAAATTTTGAAGACACTGTCCTTCCTCATTCATCTTCTCTTCCCTGGGTGAACTTACCATCTCCTGTGCCTGGCCTCTTTGTCCTCTGATGCAGTTTTCACACCTCTCTCCGTCTGGCAGAGCTCCATGAGGAGGCCTCTGCTTCCCCACACCTCTCCTGTGCACCTCGGCCAGCACTAACCACGCTGCCCCACAGGTCTGGCCCAGGAGGAGCACAGAGGGTGCATTGCTTCTGTGGATGCTGTTAACAGACACCCAATCCTCCTCCTTCACAATCAGTATGGAATGTCTGGTAATGGACCATAAAAGATTTCTTTCGTGCAGTCTTCTAAGAAAGTAGCTCCTAAAAGTAGGGAGAGTGGCAGTGCAAGAAAGAGCCCAGGCACAGCACATCCTCTTGCAGGCCTTGTCTGAAATGAAGGCAGGTCCTGGCACCCTCAGTCTGAGACAGCTTGGTGCTGTTGATAAATCTTTAGAGGCAGTACTGTGTCACAGATTCTGATTCTTTATTACAAGTCATAGGAAGTTTGAAATTCTTAAAACAGGCCAAGCATGGTGGCTTACACCTGTAACCCAGCACTTTGGAAGGCAGAGGCGGGTGGATCACCTGAGGTCAGGAGTTTGAGACCAGCCTGACCAACATGGAGAAACCCCATCTCTACTGAAAATACAAAATTAGCCGGGCATGGTGGCACATGAGATAGCAGATCTCAGCTACATTGGAGGCTGAGGCAGGAGAATCACTTGAACCCGGGAGGCAGAGGTTGCAGGTTGCTGTGGGCCGAGATCACACCATTGCACTCCAGCCTGGGCAACAAGGGCAAAACTCCGTCTCAAAAACAAAAATAAAAACAAAAAAACAAAAAACAAACTAAAACTGGTAGATGCCTTGAAAAGCCTAGGTTTCTTTTTTTCTGGCCATGCCAAGGAGAGATATATAAACACATAAATACATATAGAGAGAGCAGTGGTTCCCAATTGGGGTCAGTTTTGCCCTCCCAGAGGATGTTTGGTAATATCTGAAGCCATTTTTGGTTGTCACAACTAGGGAAGGGAGGAGGGTGTGTGCTAGTGGCATCTACTGGGTAAAAGCCAGGGATGCTGATAAATGTCTTAAAATACATATTATAGATCAGCAACACACACTCGGGCACACATGCAGGACGAGCGGGCCCGAAATCTCAGCAATGACAAGCTGACAAAACTCTGAGATTGTAAGTAGTTTTTAAAGTGTAAATGTTTAAAGTACTTATTATCTTGAAGGTTTAAAAATTGAAATATCTTAACATTTGATTATATGTAAATATACCAATAAAAAAACACGAAGACATTCTTTCAGAAAATCATCTGAGTGGAAGGGCTACTACGAGGTTATCTCTTCTATTACCCCTGACTCCAAGCAAAAAATGACCTAAATAAATTCAGACAGACAGATGGGCCTCTGACGACTTTACGGAATGACAGTCAGCTAAAGATAAAAACAGGACTCACACAACATGATCCCAGCATTTACACAAAAGAGATTGTCTTGTATTTTAAATTTCAACCCCAGCTTCTTCAGATGTGTTAGTCATTCAATGACCTCTAAGATTAAACGGTATTTCAATCTGGGCTAGTCCTTCGTTTTGAATCAAGGCGCTTCTGGTGTGATGAAAATGTGCTTAGGGAGGAGAGAGATCTCATTACAGATGATTGAGATTGAGTATTTTGGTACACAGGGCTGTTTATTTGCATCAGTTTGCTAGTGACACCACAATCTGGTTTAAATGTGAGTCTCTGAGAGCTCTTTCAGCCCAATATGGCTACATTTGCTGAAGCAAGGAGATTAAAGCAACACATTTCAATTCATGATATAGGACAATCCACTGCAAAAGACTTTACCTAATTATAGGGCCTATTTTGGGAGGGTAATGGTGCTTTTTGTGAAGTATATTTTGGGATGCACTCACCCGGCTTCTAGGCTAGTAATATATTCCCAGCAAGGGTGTGGTGTGTGCTTATGGACATAAATATTTTCTTACCAAAAGCTGTGGTATGACATTCTTTCAACTTTACTACCCATCATTTTTCCTTTTCTGATAGTCTTTGCTTTTGCAAGAGTGCTATGAAAATGTATTCTGGAAAGCCCGAAAAGGTGAAGATAAAAGATCTCATTTCAGATGGCCAAGTCCAGAGATACAGAGACTTTATCAGTCTACTGTTTTTAAGATGAATGGGATTTGGAGGCATTCAGGAACATTGACTAATAAGCTAGAGTTGAGGGAAGTGATAGAAACACCGTGTTGGCACTAGATCTTTTTATGGAAGTATCTGTGGGAAAACTATCAATTTGCAACCCTGTGTGTCCCAGCCAGCACTGCCCCTGCTCCACTCCAACCCCCAGGTGATCCTCAGGGGCCACTCCAACCCCCCAGGTGATTCTCAGGGGCCATTTCCATGCCTTTGCTGATGGCTTATGACCCAGGGTAGGTATCTATCTGATTTTGCTGTGTTCTTTAAGACTGCTGGCTGAGTGCCATGGCTCACACCTGTAATCCCCGCACTTTGGGAGGCCGAGGCAGGTGGATCATGAGGTCAGGAGATGGAAACCATTCTGGCCAACATGGTGAAACCGTTTCTCTACTAAAATACAACAAATTAGCCAGATGTGGTGGTATGCGCCTATAGTCCCAGCTACTCGGGAGGCTGAGGCAGGGGAATCACTTGAACCTGGGCTGTGGAGGTTGCAGTGAGCCGAGATCACACCACTGCACTGCAGCTTGGTGACAGAGCAATATTCCATCTCAAAAGAAAAAAAAGACTGTGTCTTTCACCCGCTCTTCCTCCTCAATCCCAGCTTTTTGGTGCCTCCTTCACTTCTCTGTTAATATCTGAGACTTTTGGCCTTCGAGGAGAGGTCAGAACTTTGTTGGTCAGCAAAATAAAATTAGCTTCTTATTTACACAATGTGTGTACAGGGGAGGAGGACCCGAGATAAAGAGTGAAAACGGACGATTTTGTAGCCCAAAACCCAACCAGACCTAGGGGCTGGAGAAATGCTTTTACCTAAATTCCGAGTCATGAAGGCCATGACATGAGAGCAAGAATATCCCATGGGGAGAGTTAAAGGCAGAGGCTCCCACCAGAGAGCCCTCTGGAGAGGTGTTCCTGAGTCTCCCCAAGCAGCCTGTGAGCCCCTGCCTCAGAGCTGGCCTAAGAGCTTGTTAAATGCACAGATCCTGGCCCACCCCAGACTGGTAGAATGACACAGAATCCCTGTGGTGGGTGTGTGGCTTTATTCTTAACAGCCTCTCCAGGTGGTGCTTATGCACCCTAAATTGTGAGAATCCCTGTTCCAGTCTCCTTTCTCAGCTTTTTTTTTTCAGGGCTTAACAGTTCCGTCTGACATTGCATACAGCAGTCTGGCCCAGCCTCTAAGACTGATTCCCTTCCATAAGCATCACTCACAGATTTAAAGAACAGATCCCTAAAGCACATCATTTTGAAAATCAGCCCTGTGCCTAGGAGGGTAGAGTGTCATCTTCTGTGTTACTGTGTAATCTTGATTCCTAAAGTAATTTCCACAATCATTGTATCACTTGCTCACTAAGAGGAGTATCATTTTCATTCCAGGTTAGTTTTGGCAACATTCTAAGCCAGATTCCTTGAAGCTGCTTTGCGGGAGGCCATCCTGCTCCTCCGCCAAAATCGCCCAAGTATTTGCCATCTGCTTTCACTCTAAAATTCACACTATGCTGTAGTTTTTATCTATAGCAACACTTAAAAACCAAAATTTCCCACTTATTAAGGGGAAACATTTTCAGAACAAGTAGCTGTCACATATTCTAGTGCATGACTAGAGAGATAGGACTGTATTAGCTCCCACCTGGGATCCAGGTGGTTGGTCCCACCCCACAGCCCTGCCTCTGATGGCAAGCTGCACGGGCAGATGCATATTAGGTTATCATTTGTATAGCTCGTTTAGGTTTGTAAAGAGCCACCTGGGCACAGTGGCTCATGCCTGTAATCCCAGCACTTTGGGAAGCTGAGGTGGGCGGATCACTTGAGATCAGGAGTTAGAGACCAGCCTGGCCAATATGGCGAAACCCCATCTCTACTAAAAATACAAAAATTAGCCGGGCATGGTAGCACATGCCTATAATCCCAACTACTCAGGAGGCTGAGGCAGGAGAATCACTTGAACCCGGGAGGCGGAGGTTGCAGTGAGCTGAGATTGTGCCACTGCACTCCAGCCTGGGTGACAGAGCCAGACTCCATCTCAAAAAAATAAATAAATAAATAAAAGGAGCTGCAGCACATTTCATCTTCCCAAACCACTTCCTAGGCAGAGCAATCAATGTTATCACCAAATGGAGACTCAGAGAATTTAGCTGATGTCTAAGGCAAGAGGCGTTTGGGAATGTGTGTGGGGGATGGGGAGGGGTTTGTTGTCCTCACAAAGACTGGGAGGTACCATTGGCACATGATGCAAGAGAAAGTGGGGCAGGGATGGTAAATGTCCTGCAGTGCCTGGAACAGTCCTGCCCAGTGAAGAGCTGTCCCTAGCACAGTGTTCATAGCACCCCTATTGAGAAACACTGCTCTGAGGTTGTACTAGAATGCAGTCGAGCCAGATGCACACCTGCACTATCTGAATCCAGATCCTTTATAGCCCTCTCTGTGTTAAAGGCATCACAGAATTAGTTTCCACTTCTTGGGAGCTCTCACTCCCTGAAAGTTGAATTCAGAGTGGCTATTCTGCAGGTCATGAGATTGCTGCCCCAGGCACCAGAACTCAGACATAGCACACTTCATGTGGAAATAGACTCTAAAACCCCAGTGGCCTGGCTGGCCAGCATGTTGTATTGTACCTGTCCTGTCTCCATTAGTGTCCAGTGCAGGTGTGAGAGAGAGTACTGTCTTTGGAAAAGATGAAAGCCCAGTAGGATGCTCTAACTACAGCCTCACATCCACCTGGCTTAAAAACCATCCTGATAGCAAATTAGGTGTTGATTTCAGAAGTTTTTGATTTGTTATCTTAGACTTCATACCCACCTGGTGAACCCTTACAGGAGGTGTTGGAGCTTTGTTTAAACTTTAGTTTTGATGTCAGCCAGCAAGGGAGCTGAGACAGTGGCTGCATCAGTTTGATGAGCACACAATGAAATTTATTAAATTGGCAAAAATAAAACCATATTGAATGAAAAGGCACCCAGGGAAACTAACCTGAATATAGATGTTGAAGGGATTCTGAAAGAGAGAGAAGGAGTAGTGATATTATCTCACCTTTTTTTCCTTTCCTGTTTTGTATTTCTCTCCCTCTCTCCCAATTTCTTTCCCAACTTTTTATTTTTGAAAATTTTAAACTTGCTGGCTGGGAGAACTATAAAACAAACACTTTATGTCCTTTACCTAAATTCACCATTTGTTCTACATTTGCAACATTTGCTTTATTCCCTCTCCTCATTATATATATAAATTATACATATTATGTAAAATTTTGCTGAACCATTTAAAAGTGGCAAACATCTTGACACTTCACCACTAAATATTACACCACCCATCTCCTAGGAATAAGGACATTCTTTTGTATAACCATACTGTAATACTATTTCCACGTCTTAAAATTTTAATAACAATATAATATTATCTAATATTCAATGTATATTCAAATTTCAACAATATAGTCCCAAACAATATTTTATAACTTACCTCCCCCCACCCCCACCCCAAAATCTAGTAACTGATCAAATACACTTATGAATTTGGTTGATAACTTTTCCTTCATTCATCATATAACTTTTGAAAAATGACTTTTTGAAGAGTTTGTTGTGCTATAGAGTGTCTTATTCTCTGGGTTCATCTGCTTCTTCACAGCATTGTTTAACTTGCTCTTCTCTTCCTAAAATTTGTTAGATCTAGAGGCTTGTTATTAAGTGGAGGTTAAACATCTTTTGGCAAGAATACTTTATAAGTGATGTAATGCACCTGATACTACATCACATCAGAGGGCAGAAGATGTCACCTTGTTCCACCATCCTCAGTGCTAGGTTTCATCTCTTAGGTAAGATGGTTATTGACCTAACCACTGTCAAGGTGCACGTTGAGTTAATAAATCATCAGTAGGCTGATACGTGGGTCATTAGTGAACATCCTGCTCCGGCTTTCCTTTCATCCAATGGCTTGAGTAACCATGGATGATCCTCACCTGATTCAGTTATTACTTTGGGATACTGTCTGATATTTTTTACTCTTTCGTTTCTCTTCCTGAATTATTTGTAGTGTATGACCTAGGCCTTTGTATTTTTATAGTGATAGTTTTCTGGTCATTTCCTTGGTGGTCACCTGGATTTTGCTGTGATAATATAGATTAGGCTAAACATTTTTTTTTCTTGCCTTTGGGATAAGAAGGAATTACTTTAGCAAAGCATTTACTACACACTCCTCACCACACAGGCTCCTCACATGTATAACATTTTTCACTTTCTTCCCTCGTAACAGCTTAGACTAGTGAAGTGACTTGCCCAAGGTCTCCCAGCCTCTATGGGAGAGCTGAGATCAAGCCAGATCTATCAGGTTTAAAGCCAGGATTTTTCAACAATTCCATGTTCCCTCTCATCCCCTCTGGCCATGCCTCCCCCACTACAGGTCTTGCCTCAGGCCACAAGTGCCTGCCAGACTAAGTAGATCCCTAAACAAGGAAAGTCAGCCAGGAGACTGCAGCTGGAGAAGTACACGCTACCCACACCTAAAGGGCAGGTGCTGCTGGACCTCAGACGAGTGGGCCGTGCTCGGCCAGAAACCGGGATCTTTATGCTAACCATCCCGACTTTTCAATGGCAGTGGCTAATTCAGACACATGAAACTCATCAGCCCAGTTGCCAGTTTTCGGCACCAGCACTACTGCTGTCTGAGGAAGCCTTGGGTAGGCCACGGCTTTGTTTATAAATGGAATTTCATTGTCTGTCATTTGTATGTTTGTTTTTAACATCCTCTTTTACACAGAAATTAATATGCTTGGGAAGTGATACTGTTTTGATGTGGGGGATGCTTGAATTTTTGAAGGGGGGATGTTGTGTTTCATAGAAGTGTTATTTAACTGGATTACTTAATAGGCCACAGTGTTATTATAAAATCTTGGATTTTTTAATTGGTAGGTTAACAGTACAGTAGTAGGTATTTCATATGTAAGTTTAAAAGAAAGTAAATACCTTTCCTTCTGCATATCATCATCTGTAGGATTTTTCTTTTTTGAATTTTTCCTAGTCCTTAAGAAGGGTGTGACATCTGTTGTTCCCATCTTGCACTCTTTGTTCTTTGTGTGTCTTTTACTGTGTTAACACGTCACAGGAACTCTGTCAGCTCAGTCCCCGAGAGGGCCTGAAGCAGATCTAACATAAATAGCAGCGCTTCTCCAGATGGGTCCTGGCAGAGGCTACAGATCTCTGTTGGTTATTCTACTTGTTTTTAGCAGAATTATTCCTGAGTTTGGAGTGACTGGGAATGGCACAGGTAAAGAGCTCCTCTAGACTTACTTCATCATGCAAGAATTTGGTCCTGCCTCTCATTTTACACGATAACCACCTGAGGCACAGAGAGGTTGGGAAGGACCCAGATGGACCTTGCTATGGTTTGTTCCCACCAAATCTAATGCCAAAATTTGATCTCCAGTGTGGCAGTGTTGGGAGGTACTTGGATCATGGGCAGCTGAGTGCCATTCTTATGATAGAGAGTTCTCACGCTTCCAAGACTGGATTAGATCTCGAGGGAATGGTTAGGGTTCTTCTAAAGTGAGGACACCCCTCCTAGTTTGGCCTCTTCACACATATCTGCCGTGTTTTGACCCCGCACGTGGCCCTCCTCAGAAGCTGAACAGATGCCACCATTATAGCTACTTGAACTTGCCAGCCTGCAGAATCTTGAGCTAAATAAACCTCTCATCTTTATGGATTGCCCAGTCACAGGTATATAAGAACACAAAATAAACTAGGACAGACCTGATTAGCTTGGGTCTCTTGTGATTGTGCCTCATACTCCCTAAGCTAAAGTTTTCAGTCTACAAGCAGTCACTGTAATGCTTTACCCTGACATGTCACCTTATCACCCACAAAGTCTCTTCCCGTCTGAACCACCCCAGCTTCCCACCATCAGCCACATTTAACAAGTGAAGAAGCAAAGGTCTAAATCAGCACTGTCCAACAGAAACCAAAGTCAAGTACCATGGACAATTTAAAGCTGTCTAGCAGCCAGATTAGAAGAAAGTAGAAAGAAATGAGTGACATTAAATTTTATATTTTATTTAACCCATTATATGTCCAAAACATTATCATCTACCATGTAGTCAGTACATTAAATTACTGAGATCTTTTTATACCAAGTCTTTGAAATTACCTGTGTATTTTACATTTGCAGCATATCTCAATTTGGACAAGCCACTTGAAATGTGCTCAGTGTGGCTACTGGCTACGGTGTTGGGCAGCACAGCAGTATGGAGGACATAGTCCAAGGTCACACCCAGCTAGGTTCTTTTATTTAAATCTCAAAAGAAACTTGTTCTACTCTTTTGCCCTCGCCCAAGTCTGAAACCCCATATTTCTGTCCTATTTGTGCCATTTCCCCCCACACCCACCCCCCACCCCCGCCACCAGCTAACTCTAATTACAGAGAGATGCTGGGTTTGGTCATAACTGCTAGCTCAGCAGTTTTCTACCAGTCCTGGCAGCTGGTGAGACCAACATACACTGCCTGCAAATGATAGTGTAAAGCATACTTTTAAACTTCTCCACAGCATAGTTTCCATGATTTTCTTTCTCTTAGAAGTAATTCACTGGCATTTTTCAAAGCCAGGATTTTTTTTTTTAAGTCATTCTTTCTTAAAGTCCCATCTTAATGGATTCATAAAATATTTACTAGCTAGTAATCTCCCCCAGGGACTCAGCGAAACAAGTAGGCATTAATCTGGTTTTTATACCAGTTATACCTCTGTTTTGATTAACAATGGTTAGGTGTTTTTTTTCTTTTTTTTGCTTTGAGACGGAGTTTCACCCTTGTTGCCCAGGCTGGAGTGCACTTATGCAATATCGACTCACTGCAACCTCCACCTCCCAGGTTCAAGTGATTCTCGTGCCCCAGCCTCCTGAGTAGCAGGGATTACAGGCGCGTGCCACCATCGTCAACTAATTTCTTGTATTTTTAGTAGAGCTGGGGTTTCACCATGTTGGCCAGGCTGGTCTCAAACTCCTGACTTCAGGTGATCCACCGCCTCGGCCTCCCAAAGTGGTGGGATTACAGGCATGAACCACTGCACCTGGCCGGTTTCTTTTTTCTAACTAGTCAGATACTCTCCCAATATATCAGTCCCATTTTGAGTATCATTCACAATGATATATCAGTAAAGGTTAGATTCCATTTTCACTAAATGTCAGGTCTCTGACCACTGACCCCACTACTTGAATTATTAGATTATAATCACAATCTCAGAGGAAGAAATGACAAAAGAATGGTGACAGACTCCTGGAGTTTGTTGTGGTAGACTTTACCCAAATACAAACCCTGATCTGTAAGAACTGAAATTCAAATAGGGAAAAGATTGTCCCATATTACTAATTAGAGGCCATAACCCCACATCTTCCAACATTCTTAGTTAAGGGAAGGCTAGAGAAGATCATATTTTTTTCATATCTTTCAGTAACTGAAGGATGATACTGCAAAGCCAGCTCTTCCGTTATACTGTTGAATTTTCTTAAATTCCCTTCAGTGCTGTATTCTTCGGATTTTGACTTGATGTCAACCTCACTATTCATAGACCCCCTAAAATCCACCATTTGAAAAACTTTAGGTGTGAAGTTGCATTTGGAATTTGAACAATGTTATTGTGAGCGGCTTGGTTTCATCTCTTATCCCACCATTTCCCTGTAGTAATACACACTTAGAGCCCCCAATCACAATCCTTTTATCCCATTCTGATTCAAAGCCTTTTTATTTCTTTAAGTGGACATCTTGTGTTCATTTCAAAATGTCATTTAGCAGCTGTATTTCTGCTAAATAACCAAAAATTGTAGTTGACTCCAGCCAAGTGGCTGAGTACCTAGATTTTGTTTCCAAGTATGGTGCTTAGCAGAAATGTTTTGGTTTCATCCTCAGTATTAATAGTTGACTGAGAGTGATGGGTGGGCCTAGGGATAAGAAAAGGAAAGGAAATATAAAGTATAGTGGCAGAGCATCATCTACTTCAGGGACTCTTGACCTCAAGTTTTTACCAGAATCACCTGAGAAGATATTAAAAATCCAGGTTCCCAGGCCCCACTGTCCCTCCATTCATTTGGAGTCCCTGAGAACAGGGCCCTGGCAAGTGTGTAGGAACCACCTGTTCTTACTCAGTTGTATCCACTTATCAATACTTAGGGAGAACTTAACTGTATATAAATTATATCTCAATAAGCTTGTCCTGAAATCTGTTTGTACATGTGCATATAAATTTTTGAAAGTTTTTGCTTGTACTACCATGAGGAATATTTTGACTTTCAAACACTCTGGAGCCTGAAGACAAAGCTCACAGTTGAAACAATCATTCATCCACTCAATAAACATGTAAGAAACAGTGCTGGGCCTTGTTCCTAGCCTGGGAAAACAGAGGTACATTGAGATACAGCATATACCTCGAAGGAGTTTGTTTAATGGATAAGAACCATACCCAACAATTACACTGCAGTGTGAAAAGTATAATGTATCTATAGAGCAAAAAGGGAGGAATCCTGAACAACCACATACACGCATGTGCACACATACATACATACTTGCACATATTCCCACTTCCACCCCACTGCCTTTGGAGGGTAGAAGAGATAGGTGTGTTAGGAAAATTTCACAGAAAAGCCATAGCACATGATTTCCTGAGATGTGAGTAGACAAGGAAGTGAAAAGTATGCTGCCTATTTTTCAAAGGAATGGCTCTCAGAATTTGATTCTAACATTAAAAAGAAAAAGTTTTTTTACACCTTCGTTAGTTTTAGGGGGATTTTAGCAACCCCTGAAGTGATTCGGTTTGCTTATCCTGATCTATCTAGTCCCAGCGTAGGTCTCAGTGCTAGCACACAATAGGTGCACAGCACAGCAAGTGCATTGAATAGAAGTGATGCTTTCAGCAGTTTTGTCTCTCTTCTAATAAACCTTTAGCCACAATTGTATCTTAGAGTACACATATAATTTTCAAGATACTTGCCTTTGTAAGTATTGCTTCCAAAATACCAAAATCTTTGCACTTGAAGGAGAGCACATTTAACAATATGAGTTGTTCTGCTGGCATATGCCATGGTATGTTTTGATTTTTATATATTAAGGGCATTAACTCTTTCTAACGTAATTTTTACTCTCATTTTTTCAATATACCTGAAGTTATAGAAGAGCAGCTAGGTCAAAAGATCAAATGATCATAGCATGACTGACTTTGTCATTTAAAGGTAAACACAGAAAATAGCATTGTATTTTCCTGGACACTGGGTGATCTTGTTGGATTTGGGGAGCAGAGGTTATTTGAGAGCAGCTGTTCATATTGCGTTAAAAATATAGTCGATGTTGGGGTGGCTGCTTACCAGGACCACTATGTCCCCTATACATTTTTGCAGCTTTATGTGTAAATTGTGATCATTGGTTACTTTGATACTATAGGATATAATAGGAGAATTCCCAACTTGGCCTTTTGACTGTATTGTAATAAGAAAGGACGTTGATATACATTGATATGTTTTGGCTGTGTCCTCACCCAAATCTCATCTTGAATTGCAGGTCTCATAATCCCCACATGTTGTGGGAGGGACCCTGTGGGAAGTAACTGAATCATGGGGGCAGTTAGCCCCATGCTGCTGTTCTCGTGATAGTGAGTGAGTTCTCATGAGATCTGATGGTTTTATAAAGAGCTTTTCCCTCTTTGCTCAGCACTTCTCCTTCCTGCCATCATGTGAAGAAGGACGTGCTTTCTTCCCCTTCCGCCATGATTGTTAAGTTTTCTAAGGCCTCTCCAGCCATGCTTAACTGTGAGTCAATTAAACCTCTGTCCTTTATAAATTACCCAATCTCAGGTATGTCTTTATTAGCAGTATGAGAATGGACTAATACAGACAGCAAGAACTGATTTACATATGGCTTTGTTAAGAAGGCTGAATGATATTTCTAGAGGTGCCCTGTGCATTAGAAGTTTTTGTGGTTAATCTGCCTACTTTCCAACCCTAAAAGCAATGTACATTCCATGCCCTGTTCTTAAAATAGCCGTTCTGACTGGGAGGAAAATAGATGGTGGTGTGGGAGGTGGGCTTCAGGTTAAATAGCAGGATGGGCAGGGCATTAACTTTGCTACTGGCACATGCTTGCATCTGAGCTCCAGTGGGGTCTTGGGCAAGTCACCACCCTGCTGTGACTCAACTTGCTCATGCCCAAAATGATACTATTTTGAGGATTAAGAGAAGAAATGTGGTGCTGACATGATGCCTGACACTCATAAGTGCTTACTCGGTGTCAAGTCTTTCACTTTTCCCTTTTTACGCATGTATCAATCTTGTAATTCTCTTGTTTCAAAACTTTTCAAGGCTCCTGTTACTCCCCAAGAAAGTCCTAAACACCTTAACCTGGCATCTGAGGCTTTTTATGATCTGTCTGTCCAACTCACCTCTTTATCACATCTAACTCTTTTACTTCCTACGTAATACTGTAGCAAAACCAAACCATCTCTTTGCCCTTGGAGGGCTTTGAACACTCATTTTCTAACCTCTTGGGATGCCTTCCTGCTGTCGCTTAGAGTATAAGTCTAATCTTCTGCCAGGATCATCTTTTTTAATTTTATTACTAGTCAGTCTCTGCTTATCCAGCAAGGCTCATCTTAAATGCCACTTCTTCCTAGTCCCTCAGGCTAGAAAATTCACCCCTATGTCCAACACTGTGTCTTTTTCGTCATAGGTGCTTAAAAATAACTAAAGTGTTGAATAAGTCTTAAACATATTCATAGATAACACACGCCAGTGAAACAGGTAAAGGTTTCTTTCAGGTGGGCATTTCTGTCAGGGGAAAGGCCTGAGTGGCTTAAACAACAGAATCTTCTTTTCTCACAGTTTGGAGACTGAAAGTCCAAGAACATGGTGCTGGCAGGGTCAGGTCTGGTGAGCCTCCCTTCTTGTCTTGCAGATGGCCACCATCTCTGGTGTCCCCATGTGGCCTTTTCTCTCTGCACGTTCCCCTGCTGTCTCTTCCCTTTCCTATAAGAACACCAGTCCTACTGGATCAGGGCCCTACCTTTTTGATTATTTAACTTTCATTAACCTCCTTTAAGGCCCTCTTCTCCAAATACAGTCACACTGGGGGTTGGGGTTCAGCACATGCATTTGAGGGGACACGATTCAGTCCATCACACATAGGTATAAAATTCCTTCCAATCCTCTGAGAGTGTGTGCGCTCATGTGTGCACACGCCCTGTGTACAGGTCTCCTCTGTTACAAGCATTCTTTCCTGGCCTCATTCAGGAAACCCACAGGATAGCAAATGGCCTTGCTCCCCTGCAGTGGCCCAGCTTGGCCTGCCTACTCTAGCTACCTCCACATGATCCCAGCCCAGCCCACAGAGACGCCACTTCAGGCCCACCGAGAGGGCGCCAGACACATACTCTCACCCAGCGGTTCCATCACAGCCCCCTCCTTGCCTCCAGCTGCCAGCAAAGGGGAACGAGAGAGAATGAGCCACAGCAGGGAAGCGAAGGAATTCAGGAACTAGAACAGGAGGGTGACATTTTGTTTTTTAAAAGAGCAATCTTTCCTTTTACTTCTGTTTAACATTGTCCATGGGTTTTTTTTCCTCCACGTTTCTCCAGATTCCCGATTCTGAAAGCACTAAGGGAACCCCTTAGCTCTACGAGTTAAGACAGTTGATAAGTGATGTGGGAGAATGCACTCTAATTAGGTCCTCGGTTAACCCACCCCTGACTTAACAGAGGGAGGCTGTTTGGTTACAAATAGTTTTTATTCTAAATCAGAGGCTTCTCACACTGTGTCATCTGCCTGCAAATTAGCTAGAGGCACAAGCTTTGCATTATGCAAAGTACATATTCTCACAATTAATATGCTGGAAAGTGTGGTTTCACACTTTTCTGCCAGTACAGGGGTTCTCACTCAGAAGTGAACCAGATCACCTGGGGAGCTCTTACAAAATACCCAAGGCTTATCTTTCCCCACCCCAAGTGGCCCCACAACCCTGCGCCAGTAACCCCAGTATCACCACTTCTTATTTCCTCAGAGGTTTCTCATTAAATGTTTCAGATATAGTATGCCTTTTTTTTTTGCTTGACAAAATCCAGTGACTGATTTGCTTTTTTAACATTTTATTATAGAAAATCTCAAATGTATAGAAAGTAAACAGTGTAGCATAATGGACCTGAGGCGCCCTCACCCAGCTCCCAACAGTGATCATCAACATTCTGCCATTCTTGCTTCATCTATAGCTTGATAATTGTTGTCATTATTTTTGACTAATTCAATTTTGTTTCGTAGATAGCATAGCCTGAGCACTAAAAATTGGTTATGTGTTCCTACTGCATATTGAATTGACTGCGTGCAAGGCACTTCCTACACTTTATCACATTTACTCTGCAGAGCACCCGTAGGCATTGTTACCTACATTTTATAACAATGGTAACGGAAGCTCTATGAAATCACACACCTGCCCAAAGTCTCCCAACTAGTAAGTGCTCAAGCAGGAATTCACACCAAGAAGTGTTTGAAAAGCGTGCTTTGAAGTGTTTGAAGTGTCTGAAAAGCATGCTCAGCCCCGCCCTCTGCCGCCCCCGTAAGCTAAACTTTAGAAAAATAAAGTCCATGAAAAACATGTGTAGTTAAAAGTTTTGTAGCATGGATAGATGCATAGCTATGTGATAAAGCACCTATGTTATAATGTTAGAAGCTGTGTGGTAAGTATATGGTCATTCAGTGCAAAATTATGAAAACTATGTTTGAAATGTTTCACAATAAAATGTGGGGAGGTTTCCAACAAAAACAAACTTTGTCTTTACTGTCAAGCAGTGGACAAGACATAAAAGCTATTTTCAGATACCTATCCTGTTGATATCTGCTTCAAAGAGATAGCTTTGAGACTTGGTTGAATTTTAACCTTAAAAATAGTAAACCAAGTGTAAGCCACAAAGTATCTGAGATAGGTTTCAATCAGTTGAGAAGTTTATTTTGCCAAGGTTAAAGAACATGACCCTTGACATAGCTTCAGGAGGTCCTGCGAACATATGCTCAGGATAGCTGGGTATAGCTTGAGTTTATACATTTTATAGAGACGGAAGACATAAACCCACATATGTAAGGTATACATTGGTTTGGTCAGCAAGGCTGGACATCTCAAAGGCAGTGTGTGTCCAGAGGGTGAGGGAGGGGGTGACTTCCAGGTCATAGGTGGATTTAAATATTTCCTCATTGACAATTGGTTCAAAGAGTTAAGTGCTACTTGAAGAGTTGAAATCAGCTTGAGTTAAGGTAAGTGGAGTCAGGAGGTCTGGAAGATAAGATTCCTGTCACGTGGATGAAACCTCTAAGAAGCAGGCTTCGGAGACCCTAAATGTAAATGTCTCTTATCAAAAGTGTCAGAGTCACAGGAGAGACCTAGTAAGGGAAGGAGATTCTCACCCGTGTCCAGCCATTTGAATGTGAGGACCTTTTTAGTTATCTGTAGTGGCACATACCACAAAAATAATGCACGGACTTTTTTTTTTTTAAGCTCACCAACTATCATTAGTATATTTTATGTGTGGCCCAGGGAAGCCAAAAGGTTGGACACCCCTGAATGCAAACTTCCCTCACAAGAGACAGCTTTGCAGGGCCATTTCAAAATACGCCAAGGAAATATATTTTAGAGTAAAATATTGTGATTTCCTTTTAGGGCCTGTTATCTGTCATGTGACATTATGCCAGTGTCAGGTTGGAGTTCGTATCATATTACTGTAAGAATCTGTTCTGTCAGCCTTAGGGTCTCTTTTTAATGTTCATGCTGACCAGTTGTGCCTGAACTCCAAAGGGAGGAGGGTATAACGAGGCATATCTGACCCCCACCTTCCCTTCAAGGCCTGAACTAATTTTTCAGGTTTCTTTGGATCCCCTTGGTCAAGTGGAGGCTCCACTTAGTAAGTTGGGGGGCTTAGAATTTTACTGTGGTTTACAATAAAACAGAGATTACTTAGAGGTGTAAGTAATCAACATTAACTGGTGAGGTCTTAGAGAACTCAGAAAACCAGAGCAGAAGCAAAGCTTCTCCCAGGGTGGCCCCAGCTGTGGCTGACAGCTCGGGAAGCTTCCTCACTGCTGCTCATGGAAAGCCAGAGCCAGACAAAATGAACAAGTTATTTTTTTCAGTTCAGGCCACTTAGTTAGGATTCCATGATGATTTCTTTTTACCATTTACCAAAAGGAACATTTTGCATACATACAGCCTACGTGTTGAAGCTGTTCCTTGTCACGGAAGGGCATAACCAATTTCTTTACACTACATAAAAAACATCAAGCCACCCACACTCCTCCATGATGTAATGCAGGTCCTGCTTTGATGGTGAGCTGGCCTGACCAGGGATTGCTGAGCAGTCTCAGCCTTGGGAGTGATGATTGGAAGCAGACAGCCTGTCCAGGGGATTCCAGGGGGCATTTTCTTTCTAAAGGTACAAGAAGATCCTGGGCAGGCAGCTAGCAGCCCCCTTTCGCAACCCTGCAGAGAGCCCCGGAGCTCCCTGCAGCTGCCTTTCTTCCTTCTAAGCTTGGCTGCCATGGCGGCATCCACTCCACCCTTCAGTGCTTGGAGCCAAGGGGTCATCGCCCAGGAAGGCTCCACCCTTCTGGTTTTAGACTGCTGTGGAGGAGGGAGCCACTTGGAGATACAAAGCCCACCTTTCCAGAATCTTCCAGGGTCCCCACAAATTATGAGACTATGATCACACCAGGAAACCAAGACATTTTCAATAACAACCTTTCCTACTGATTTCTAGCTTCATCTTCCAGAATTCCAGTGCACTGCTATTCAAACCATTCGTGATACTGTTCTTTCACTAGGCCACGAGCCGGTATAAAGCCACAAAGAGGAACCCATCTTATGAGTTAACTACTCCATCAGCTTCCTTCACCGTGAAATCTTTTGGCAGTACAGGTTAGAAGGAAGAACAGGCTTTGCAATCAGACCTGGGAATGAATGCCAACATCATCATTACTAGCTGCAAGATTTTGAGAAAGTGGCTTAACTGCTTTGAGTCCAGTTCACAGGATTGATGTCAAGTTTGGACTCAGATAAAGTACATGAAGGCGCCCTGTCTCGTCTCTGGCTCGTAACAAGTGCCACTAAGTGCTAGTGTCCTTTTTCTGTTTTATGTATGATGACTTGTAGATATCTGCTGTCAGGCCCTGTCCCTGCCACTGGCTGGTGATGTGAACACACCTCCTGTCTTTGCATCCCTGCACCACAGTTTCATCTTCTGAAAATGAACTGCCTGTTCTCCAAGATGTGGAGTTTTTTAAATTATACAGTTTGCCTGCACCTTAGGGGATCCGCCTGATTACAGAGGCACAGTAAGGTCCTGAGTATAGGTGGTGGGCAGCCCAGAAAGTGAGAAGGCTGGGGGCAGACTGGAGAATAGACTGGTGAGATTCAGATAGGGAGAGCAGGGGAGAAATGGTCAAAGTGAGACTGGAATCAAAAGGTTGGCATTTCTAAAAACTATGATTGCACTTGAGAAGTTTTGCTAAGGGCAATTTAGTTACCCCGCAGTGAGGAGCATGGGTGCCTATGTCTCCAGTCACTTCCCCACAGGAAACCTAATTGCAGCCTGGGCTCCATGCAGCTCCCAGCTGGGGGAGGCCTATAGGCTTCTTTGTGTGAGGAGCTCACTGCAGCATTCCTGCCCACACATGCCACTGCCATCTTTCTCCTGAGGATGAGTTCCGTTATTATTTCATGTGACCTCACCGCCAGGAGAGCTGGTTTGGTGTTTTGCATAACACGCATTAAATTTGTTGTTAGATGTGCCGTTGAGCCTTGCCTGCGGGTCTCCTGTCCTCGTTAGTCCCTGCCTGCTGCAGCCATCCAGGCACTTAGGACGCAGATCTTTCTTCTCCCCAGCTGCGAGGAGCCCAGTAGTTGGGTTTCCTTAAATGCAAGCAGATGGAAGTGAGCAGGAGTGTGGAGGCAATTAGAGGATTTCCTCCTCCAAGTAGTGCGGGTTTGCTCTCTCTTTGGGTGTGTGGCTGTTCTTGCTCATTTTAATTTTCCGTTTGGGTTTTGTCAGGCTGTCAGCTTTTTTTTCTGGCTGTATTTTGCTGCTGGTTGCAGGAGCTTGCAAAAATGCGGCAATTTGGTTGCTTATTGTTTGGAATCAAACTTTTCACAGTGAGGTATGGGTGATGCATATCATAATGATGATGACACTTCATATTTGTAAAATATTCTGCAACTTAAAGAATGTTTTCACAGACGTCACCATCTCATTTGGTCTGGACAGAGGCCCAGAAAGAAAAAAAAAAAGTGAAGGCTCTACTCAGTCTGCTAGAGTCAGAGTTTTCCCTTATCTTTTTACGCCGTCTCTAGTCAAACCACATAGGAGAGAGTAATGGAACGAAAACTGAAGCCTTCTGCTTTATTCCTTTTCTCTTCCCTTCAGTGAGTTAAATATTTTTCAAACACTTTCTGAACGCACTGTTAGATTCTCCGGTGACAATTCAATAAGTGTAGCAGACAATCTCTGCCATCGAGGGAGCTTTCAGTGTAGGTAGGGAAACAAGGCACACAACAGTGAGTTTACATAACAGTGCCTGGCCCACAGAAGGCACTAAGGAACTAGTGCTGAATGAGTGGGTGAGAAAATGAATGTAGAACATGGCCCACCAAAGTCCTGGAGGACTTCAGTTCTAAGTATGGTTTCACGTTAGTGAAAACACCCAACAAAAGCCAAGTGTCCTGCTGACAGACTGGAGGACAACCTTTTCTCACTCCTGTTCTCCACTGGGCATTTGCCCTGGGGTATGGCTCGGTGCCATCCCAAGAAGACACTTCCTTCCTTTGGCTTACTCTCATACCATTAGTGGGGGACAGTGCAGACCCCTTAGGGAGGAACTGAAAGATCCAGAGTCCTTGATGAGAATGGGAACCAAGGGTGCAGTGCCCTCCGAGTGCCTGGGTGCCTGGGAGCCTGGGAGTGAGCAGGCGAGAGGACTTGGCACTGTTGTGAACAGCCTCCATTCTGTTAGCACCACTCCATGAGGGCTGAAGTCAAGGAGGAAGCCATTTGTTTATGAGCTGGAAAGGGTGAGCAGGAAAAATGCCATTCTTTGCTCTTAAGGATAAGACAGGCATAAAGAGAAAGGCACACAGGCAGACCAGAAGGAAGAGATTGCTCACAAAATTATTGTCAGGAAAAGTGCTAGTGAAATCACTCCTCCTTAAAAGATCTATGTCCTGGTTTTGGGAATGTATGATATTATAGACCTGGGCCAGAAGCCAGAAAAAGGCAATGGGGAGGATCAAAGAGATTCTTGGCCCCAATCCTTACCAGACCCTGCCATGCACAGGAAACAGTTAAATAATGTGACTGTCTCACCTGCAAATGATCAAGTATTGGGTATAAGCCAAGGAACTGAGAGGTGGGGAGACCAGCACAGGCCTGAGGAGCTGGGAGGGAGGCTTACGTGAAGGATAAGACTTGCATGGGCCTGGCCGATAGATGAGATGTGGCAACTGCATGGACAGTTACGTGGAGATGCATTCCATCCTGGCTGGAGCGTGTTTGAGAGGCAGTGGGAGATTGGTGGAAAAGGTATAGGGCACTTGTGTGGAAGGCTGGGAAGCCACGCTTCAGAGTGGAGAAAGTTGCTAATCAGAGAGGCGATGTTCTGGAGGTGCTAAGTGGAACTTTGTTCATGCCCAGAATTTTCATTCCTGTCCTGCCGTCCCAGATGCTGGGCTTCGGTCTGCACTGTCCCCCGCTGATGGTGTGAGAGTAAGCCAAAGGAAGGAAGCGTCTTCTTGGGATGGCACTGAGCCTTTCAGTGTCTCCTGGGTGCACCAAGCCATACCCCAGGGCAAATGCCCAGTGGAGAACAGGAGTGAGAAAAGGTTGTCCTCCAGTCTGTCAGCAAGACACTTGGCTTTCGTTGGGTGTTTTCACTGTCATGAAACTATACTTAGTTTGTGAATGTTTTGGAGACTACCAAGAATGTGTGTGACATGAATTCTAGGCATTTTCATTATGGTGGATTTTTAAAAATAATGTCCACATTAATACACACCCCTAATGTAAAGTACTTAGAGATACAGGGCACACAGAACAAAACAAAAGTCACCTGTTAGCCTGTCACCCAGAGATAGTCACTCACATCCTTAGTATTTTGTCCTTTCCCAATGCAAATTTAGGAATTTTTAAAAAATGGTTTCAAATTGAACTTAATATTTTATATCCTACTTTGTTTTAACTTGGCAGTGCACCATGAATATTTTTTAGTCACTAAATTTATCTCTCAATATGATTTTAATGCTATATACTATTCCATTATAGGCATGTACTATATGTAATCCATCAAACAAAATCAGTCTACTATCTTTGCTTATTTTGGTGTTTCCAGTGAGTTAGGCTTTTAAAAACAACATCAGAATCTAGTATTTTCAGATACCCATGTTTTTATTGAGTGAATTGCCCAACCAGATCAAGTGAATATAGAACATTCTCTACTCTTTTGTCTTGTTTTTATTGTCACTTCATTAAAAATGATAGTCAACTGTGGAAAAAAGAAATCATATGTGTCATAGTTTCCTTCTGTAAGGCTGTTAAACACATGAGCTGACCAGGCCCCCATGCCAGTGGACATGCCTGAATATAGAATAAGAGTGTAGGGGACTCAATTGGATCAAGCAGTTCTTAGAATGTAAATGACATCCTGTGTTTGGTTGTAATGAAATTTCAGCAGAAGTAACTCTCCCTATTATCTTCATGTAAATGAAGAACAAGCATTCAAGAGCTTTCTTAAGAGCTTTGCCGGCCTCTTGACCAATGTCTCCCTTCACAGCATCCAGCTCCTTCCTGATGTGGGATGCCATTTTGGAGGGCCACTTCCTGCTGACTTTATTATAAGCTGTGTAGAAGAGAAGGTATCAACCATATTTTTCCTTTGAGGCAGAGTTCGATTTGCAGAGGCCTGGACTTCCTGCTTATGTCTCTTTCCAGTAAATAAGTGTGATTCACCACAGTTCAAAGTAACCTCATCTACAACACCTCATTTTTTTTTTAAGTGAAATTTTTCCATGGGAATAGAATAGAGAGGAATCCTCTAGGTCTTCCATGAAATGATACTCCCTGGCTCTCAGAGTTTTACAATATAATTAGGTTACTTGTTTTTCATGAATGTTTTTTATTCTGTGCTTATCTGGATGAGGTGCCTGTTGAAGAGCAGGAGATGAAGTTTAGGAAATAAAGCATAGTACTCAATTTTTTAAAATTACTTTGTCCTACTGTTGCTCCTGGATAGAAACACAATTTTTCATATTAAACTAATACTTAGCCATTTGCCAAAGCCTCTTATCAATTCTGATAATTTATCTGTGTTTCTCTTAGGTTTTCTGTGTAACCAAATATACCATCTATAAATGATTATAAGTTTTAGTTCTTTTTCAATCTTTTATCTTTTATGTATTTATTTTTCTTTTTCCTACCACTTTGGCTATGACCTGCAGGACATAGCACAGGGATAGGAAATAGGGATAGCACAGATTTTTAGCTTGTTACTGATTTTAAAGGGAAGGCTGTTAGCATTTCACCACTGAGTATGGTGCTTACTGCTGGGTTTTGGTAAATACTATTAGATTATGAAAGTTCCCTTCTGTTCCTAATTGCTAAAAGTTTGTATTTTTGAAAATTATAAAGGGGTTAATTTTTATTGAATGCTTTTTCTATATTGATAAGATTATTGGGGTTTTCTCTTTTAATCTGACAGTACAGGAATTATTGTCATCCATTTTTAAAGTTAAATCATCATTGCATTATTAGCAAAAATCCACATTAGTTGTGATATATTTTATGCATTGTTGGGTTCCATTTGCTAATATTTTATTTTTTACATTTGTATTTATATCTGAGAGTAGTCTGAAACTTTCCTTTTTCCTACTGTCTTGGGTTTTGGTTCTGAGATTATCCTAGTGCTTTTTCATTTTCCATCTTTTTTTATTTTGTTTTTTTGTTTTGGTATAAAACACAGATTTTTTTTTCATTTTTTTCTAAGACTATCTGAATCTAGTGTTTATTGGTTTTGGGGGTTTTTTTGAGTGGAGTGATGAGTAGCTTTTTAACTAATGAATTAATTTTTTTAATGGCTATTAGACTATTCAGGTTTCTCTGTTGTTAGAATAATTTGAATTATTCTGTGATATTCTTCATTTCATTGAAATTTTCAAACTTAGTGGTGCATATTTCTTCATAGTACAGTATTCTGTGATTTAATCCTTGCCGAGTCTATAGTTATGTTCTCTCTTTCATTCCTAGTGTTATTATTTGTACCATGTCTGTGTTTTTCCTTATCAGATTTGGTTTGTCTCTTATTAGTCTTTCCAAATAAGTAGTTTTTCCCTTGTTCATCTTCTGTAGTGTATCTTTGTTTTCTGATTTTAATTTCTACCATTTATTATTTTCTTCTTCTGCTTTCTTTGGATGTACTCTTATTTACTTTCTGACTCCCTGAGTTGGATACTTGTTCATTAATTCTCAGTGCTTTTTTCTTTCTAGGACAAGATTTAAGTCTTTTCTTCTAAATAAAACTGTAGTGGAATCTGACACATTTGAATATGGAGTATTTTTATCATCACTCAGTTATAACAATGCTGTAATTACCATGATTATTTCTTCTTTGATTCATGAGTTTTATTAGCAGCATCATTTTAAATTCCCAAATGAATGAGAGTCTTTAGTAATCATTTTGTTATGGATTTCTAACTTAAAAAAAAATCTATTGTGGTCTGGGATGTTGTTTGTATGACACCGTTTCCACAAAATGTATTGAGACTTGGTTTGCGGCCCAGTACATGGTCAATTCTCTTTAAATATTCCATGAATTTCTTTAGTGCATATTCTCTGATGGGGGCTATGGGGACAGAGTTCTAAATATGGCCATTAGACTAAACCTCTTCATTTTGTTGCTCACATCTTCTGTATCCTTATTAATCTGTCAGTCTCTTCAAGGAGGTGTTATTAAAATCTCTCACTGTATTTGTCACTTTGCCTTTATAATTCTGATGATTTGCTTCATAAATAGTTATAACCATTTCCCAGGAAAAATATTAAAGAACTTTCCATTGACATTATCCGCTTTCCCTCAAAATATGGATTTTTTTTCTTTTGTCTTCTAAGTAACCATGAATCCAGTTTCTCAGAAGCCCTTGTCTCAAGGCATTTGTTTCCAGATTACCTTGTTAGCATCTACACTGTGGGCTATTATAGAAAAAAAAAATCAAAATCATATAGCTGTGATTTTCCTGTGCTTGAAGGAGCCTTAAGGTTCATCTAATCCAGCCAGTATTTGTTCATCCAAATTCTGCCAGGAAATCTCTATTGTCAAGATATTCTTTACCATCTTTGGGACATTCTCATCATTAGAAACAAATCCTAAGAAGAAATTCTGCCCATAAAAACCCATCCATTGTTTTTTTAAAAACAGCTTAAATCTTCTCATCTAGCCGGACGCGGTAGCTCATGCCTATAATCCCAGCACTCACGAGGTCAAGCAATTGAGACCATCCTAGCCAACATGGTGAAACCCCATGTCTACTAAAAATACAGAAATTAGCCAGGCATGGTGGCACGCGCCTGTGGTCCCAGCTACTTGGGAGGCTGAGGCAGGAGAATCGCTTGAACCTGGGGGGTGAAGGCTGCGCTAAGCCAAGATCGTGCCACTGCACTCCAGCCTGGCCACAGAGCAAGACTCCGTCCCAAAAAAAAAAGAAAAAAAAAATTCTCATCTAAGCACATTTTCAAGTGTTTGTATTAGTTTTCTCAACAAAATTTTGGGTCCTTTTAACATCATATTACTGTTAACAAGTTCTAAATTCTGTTCTCTGGCTTCGGAGACTGTCAGATTATACACACGCATACACATGTACTCAGGGTGTGTGTGTGTGTTTGTGTTAAGGAATGTTTTAGTGAGTACCTATTAAGGAAGTCTCAGGAAACTATACTGAGGCCAAAACCAACTGAACCCATCATACGATTTTTCTCTCTCAAGGAAAGTAAATGAGAATGAGCGACTGTGACCCTTGTCTGTTGTTCATAAGCATGTACACCAGGATCTGTGTGATCCTTTTCCTGAAGATAAACAGCGTACTGCTCAAGGAAGGAAAACAACACATAGCAACAAATTTCCTGTTTTTTAAAAAAAGATCCAACTTGGTTTAGAAATTATGCTGGCTTGTTTTCTATGTTTCTAATAAGAGAATAAGGAGAAACTTGCTTCTCATTTGCTAACATGAGGTTTAAGTGTTTTGTCTGAAAGTTCCAGAGATCACAGTTTATACACTGAGGGAAGGTAGTAAAAGGTTTGCAAAGACCTCCGTCCGCATGGGAGAGGTGCCCTACTATGCAAGCAGGGAGTTGGCTGTGGGTCATGGGCACAGTACCCCTCACCCAAATTATTATTTCCAACCATCAAGAAAGCAAACCCCAACTTGGGGCCCAGACTATTCAGACAGTGGAAGAGTTCCACCTTCATGCAAACAATAAAAGAAATATCTTCATATTGCCTAGCATCGTATTTGATAAGGAACAGAGGGACAATATTGTCCTTTTGACCAGGCTCTGTCTCTTGGTGCCTAAAATTTTATTATCGTTGCATTAAAAAAATCACACTTCAGTCTCACTAGAATAGATAAGTGTAGTTTGGCAGGTCCTTAATTGTTTCTTCCTACTAACCTCCCTAGTTCAGTCTAGCTAAGGGGAGGGCCTCCATGATTACCAGCAAAACTTCTCTCTGGTTAAGCTGAGCTTAGTATGTTAAGCAACTTTACCCAACATGTTTATATCAAAAGCACCCATGTTTCTCAGTGTTTCTGGAGTCCCAACTTAAGTGAGGCTGGAGCTAATGCTGCATTTCAGTAAATACCACATTAGATCACACTTTTAAGCAGCCATGTCAAACAATTGACTTAAACTGAAACTACTTTCAGCTAACACTTCCCCCTAAATGGTTTTTACACAGGCTGCTGCTAAACCACATGTCCACCGTCCTGTACTTAGGCAACTGTTTTTTTTTTGTTGTTGTTCAGGCCCTCACATTTTTCCTTACTAATTTTATCATGTCAGTTGTGGCCTATTACTCCAGCCTACCAAGATGTTTTTATATCTTGAGATTGTCACTCTTGTCCCTTCAAAAGTTTGTTCCATCTGAATATTTCACCATATAAATTTTTCAGTATCTTCATCTAAGATACTGACAAGTTGTTGAAGAGCTCAGAGGCCCCTTTTCGGCCACCCAAGGCCACCTTCTAGGTGGACATGGGCTCACCAATCAGCCACACTTAAATATTATATTCACTTCATTGCTCTAGTATCTAGCCCGCATGTTCCTGTCTTATTTTCAAAGGTGTTATGAGAGGCCTTTTTGGATGATGCATTGCTGAAGAACCACACTTCTCTGACCCTGTCAAAATAGAAAGTGGTATAAATATTCCTCCTATGAAAGCCTCATATATGAAGGATCAGACCAAATGCTAAAACGCTTTAGTAAGTTTACCTAAATACAGTCTGTTTTTCATACAACATTCCTTGACGCTTTTCCTGCAAGACCAGTTTTTTCTATAAGACCAATTGATATTGAGATTTCAATATATAGAAATGGGACTAAATGTTATCCAAAGCTATTTTTGCCTCTGTTTTGGGGGCATTCAAGTTCATTTCCCCCACTTACCCTAAACTTTCAAATGCCAGAATGCAGAAGCTTGAATGTTAGAGATAAACTAAGTGCCCAGTTCCATTCCACCAGTTCACAGCCTGTCTATCCCTCCATCCCACCCTCACCACCACCCTCCTAAAGCAAGATTATTAACACTGACTTGGACTGCTAAGATTTCTTCCTAGCATCTTTCAGGTGCTTTTGTGGCAGAGCCATTCTGTGTGGAGCTGCCAGACCAAGTCACTCTTGCTCAGAACTCTTCAGGGCCTCGCCTCTGAGCTCCAAATTCAGTCCAGTCCTCCTCTCTTGGCTGCCTGTCTGATCAGAGGAGCCACTGACTCCCGGCCCAGACCCTGTTCCACCCAGTGGGCTGGTCACTCTTCCCTAAATGCCTTCTGCGCCTCCCTGATGCCCATCTTTGCCCTGGCTTTTCCTGTGGCCAGGAATGTCCCAACCCAACTCTAGATTTAGAAATCTTGCTCCTTTCTCAAACAACAAAATGTCTCTCCTCAATGGAGCCTTGACGGACCTCTCCATTGGAAGTGACTTCTTTTTCCACTAAGCTCCTGTTAGCACCCTACAAGTTCCAACTGACAATTGATTGTCTTGTGTAGAATTATTTGTACACTTGTTTTATCAAAAGCTGCTCCAGTGGGATGATGCCTTATTCATCTTTTTAATTCGCCAAGGGCTGGGCACTGGTAGATAGGATATATTTGTTGGATGGGTAGATGGATAGATGGGTAGATGGGTAGATATATACATGGAGGAATGGATGGAGTTGAGGCTTAAGAGAGGATAAATAACTTGCCAAGATCACAGAGTTGGACTAATAGAATTAATAATAGACTCCATTCCCAAATTCAGTATTAACATATTTGTCTAGCACCACTCCACATTCTCTTCCATGGTTTTTCTTTGATCTTTTTGTAGAAGTCTTAGTAATAAACATCCAGTTTTATAAAATAAAGTCTTATATTTGTTTGTTTATATTATAAATTTATTACTCCTTGATTTACATGCTTAGGAATTACAAAAATATATGGTAGGATTTTCCTACCACATTCTTCAACTTAAGAAATATTTGAAGCTAAGCATGGTGGTTTCATGCCTGTAATTCCAGCATTTTGAAAGGCTGAGGCAAGAGGATTGCTTGAGCCCAGGAGTTCAAGACCAGCCTGGGCAACATAGTTAGAACTTGTTTCTACCAAAAGAAAAAAACAAAAAATTATTTGCATGTGGTGGTGCATACCTGTAGTCCCAGGTACTGTGAGGCATAGATAGAAGAATGGCTTGAGCCCAGGAGGTTGAGGCTGCAGAGAGCTGTGATTGTGCCACTGCACTGCAGCCTAGCTGACAGAACAAAATGCTGTCTCAGTAAAATAGAAAGAAAGAATTTGAAAGGCGACACTGCCACTTCTGAACATCTGTCCTACAAAATTTAAAACATCTGTGAATACCTTGAAAACACTGGTCTTTTCAACTCTAGAAATCGGAATTCTCTTAATACTACACTGTAGTTACACTGTGTCAGCAGTTTTGGGGGGTTTTGTTGTTGTTTTTCTTGTTAGTTATTTGTTGTTTTTTGTGAGACATGGGCTAGGGATCTGACGTTAAGAATAGAGATTCAGCACCAGGACAAAATGGCCACCCTATCTAGAGACAGTGTTTCTGGCATTCTCAGACCTCAGTGTAACATAACATAAGCATGATGCTGTCAACCTGAACCAGGGCTGCTTTGCCTTATGTGAATCTGAAAGGGAGCCCACATCCTTCCTGTTGCTACACAAAGATGCTGAAAAGAATTCACAGAGAAAACAAATGGACTGATATGTGTTATGTTTCCCAGAAGTCCTGTCCCCAGTGCCCCCAAAGAGGTAAAATGGTTGGGAATGAGGGGAATGAGGTTGAGCAAACAAAGAATAAAGGAATAAAACTATAAAATGCCAAGGAAAGGCCAATAGTAACTATTCTTCTTACTCTGCTTCTCTTAGTGTTTTTTTCCAGTGTGATTCTGTAGATAAAGACAAAGAGAAATGCAGGGTCATTTTTTCCATTTTCAAGTAAAACTTATTTTTGCACAGTAGACCCACAGAGCCTTGCACTCATTCGTGGCTTCAACCCCCATCTCTCCAGTCTCAACAAAAATGAAGGTGGCCAGTGTGTCCTTTCATTGTTCTGTGACTTTACTGCCCCTTTCTTGCTTTTTAAAATAAGTTCCTTAAAAGTATGGAATGGCGAGAGTGCATGCCCTTTGTCAGCAGTTCAGTCAAAATTTCCCAACTTGCCTTCAATGTTAGTTAAAAAAAAAAAAAAAAAAAAGACATGAATTGTACTGGCATGAATATAGGTGGTCTGACAAACAAAGAAAGGAAAGGAGGGAAGAAAATGAGGAAAGGAACAGAGAGTAAGAGCCTATATCCCTAAAATTTCTTTTCTCACCAAATATCTATTTGGTTACCTCTAGTACAGGCATTTGTGGTCATTGTATTAATCCGTTCTCATGTTGCTGTAAAGAGACTGAGTAATTTATAAAGAAAAGAGGTATAATTGGCTCATGGTTCTGCAGGTTATACAGGAAGCATAGCAGCCTCTGCTTCCAGGGGGGCCTCCGGAAGCTTCCAATCATGGCGGAAGGCAAAGGGGAAGCGAGGCATCTCACATGGTGGGAGTAGGAGGGAGAGAGAGCAAGGAGAACGGTGCTACACATTTTAAATAACCAGATCTCACAAGAACTCAGTATCATGAGGATAGTACCAAGGAGGATGGTGCTAAACCATTCATGAGAAACTACCCCCATGATCCAGTCACCTCCCACCAGGCCTCACCTGCAACGTTGGGGATTGTAATTCAACATGAGGTTTGGACAGAGACACACGTGCAAACTGTGTCTGTTATGGTGCAGAAAGTCAGAATGGAAGGAATCTAGAGCCAAGTACATAAAGACAGGAGCTACTTCAGTACGAACATCTACATCAGTAGCATTGCACATACTCTCACTCTTGGATCAGAAGTTAAAGGTGTCAGATTTGAACTGAATATAATGGAAATTCTACAGATGTGGGGATGCAAATTATGGGATTTTTTTTGGCGGGGGTAGAAATCATGCAGTCTTCCTAGAGGTCTTCATTATAAGCAAGTTTTCCATCATGTGGGTTATTTATCCCTGTCATTTCTTAATTCCCTATTTGTTTCCACACACAGATTCTGAACATACATGTATTTAAGATATTTGTAGGGGCATGAATGCTATTTATCTAGCATTGTGCTGAAAGTTTTACCCTATTATAATTGTGTTGTCTGCATTTAAGTTTTTTACCTTTTAAGGAAAGAAAAAGGAGAAACTCTACAATCATGTAAAAAAGTATATAATTTGACTGGGAGATGGAGAATAACTTCTAGCAGATAATTACATGCTTTGAAAATGAAAAGGCATAGGGTAGAACCTGAACTAAAAGAGGAACAGGTTCTGTTCTCCCTCCCTCCAGGGAGGATATATTAGAATGTTTTGTGTTCATGTTTTAATAAGCTTTTGTTGGCTTATTAAGGTGCAATTAAGTTTTTCCATTTTGGAAGTATTTGGTTGGTGCAAAAGTAATTGCTAATTACTCATATAATCTTATCAAGTGAAACCCACTCGTTGGGGCACACAGAGCAAGCATCCTTCTTTTCGTAGGGTAGCTCAGTCTGTGTATCATAAACGTGATTATCATTGCCATTCAATTTTAGCTGTTGCTCCAGAGAGACTTAAAGGCATGTCACATGTGACAGACCAACAGGCAATATTTGGGGCTGTGGACATTGAGCAAATATTAAGGTTTTTTTTTAAAGTTCACCTTCACTCATGATGTACCTGCCCTAAGGAATTTGCCACAGATTCAAAATATCAGCCCTAGAAGAAATGTCTGAGATTGTCTGGATCAACCATGGTAGAGGCCAAGGCCCAGGTAGAGCGAATGGTTTACTTAAGGTAACCAGCAGGTCAGGGTAGTATGCATGTTTCTGTTCCGTCATTTTATTCACCTCCTAGGAAGCATATTTCAGTGCAGGTGGTTTGCCACTTTTGATCAAATGCACCAAATCTTCAACTTGGGTTGATCTTTTCAATTACTGAGTTATCTATCCCGGTGCTTTCCCATAGACGTAGTACAAACTACAGATGCAGGCAACATAGCTACATAGCTAATTAATTTTAAATCACTGAGTAGCTACATTTAAAAAGCAAAAAGAAACAGGTGAAAATTATGTTAATTTTTTTAATTTAAGACAATCTATCTAAAACATTATCATTTCAACATGTAATCATATTTTAAATTTTATTAAACATTTTAATTTTTTTTTCATACTAAGTCTTTGAAACCTGGTTATATGCTTTACACTTATATTACATCTCATCTTGGACCAAGCACATGTGGTTAGTGCCTACTTACCCTGTTAGCAGAGGTCCATATGGATGAACAGGCCCAAGCTATACACAAAATTACAGTCCCCCAACCTTTGAGATTGAAAATGTCTCTGAGTACTACTTCCTACTTCTTTGAATTTTTGCTCTTGGTAATGCCATGCTTGTCTCCTGAAAACCCAGAGAGGTGAGCAAGCATGGAGCTGTAAAGTGCATGTATCTGTTGAAAACATGGTCCTGCTCCTGTTAAGATCGTGTTATTCTGTGACATAATACTCCTGTCTTCGTCTAATTCCGTGAGGTTCTGCGTTTCCTTAATGTTAAAAGTTCCCATACCAGCTGCAGCTGTTTCCTGTGGATAATGTTCTAAATGGCTTTTATTTATGAGATGTCTTGTACTATAACTGCTATCAGAATGAATATGTATTCCAAAGCCTATACACCAAGTCCGTCTAATTAACAGTCTTCTAAGAAATAACTGTTAAACTTTAGCTGCAGCTCGCAACACTGGTAGCTTTCGCTTTGAACTAATTACGGAACGTAATGTTAAAATATGTAAGGAAGGAGATCAAAGAGGAAAGCCATTTTGCTTTCTATGTCTTCATCTAGCTTTCTGTGTGCATCAAATTTCACAACTCCCAACCTCCACTTCCAACTACCTGAGGGAAGGAAACACACAGAATAGAAATGAATGACTGTAGAGGCTGAGGCTGTTTTATTTTCCTCATCTTTGAAGTAGGAACAATAATAGTACCTATCTTGGAGACTCATAAGAATGAAGCATAGTATCTGACATATCATTGATGCTTAACAAATATTAAATTGCTTCAGAAAAATAGAGAGCAAGTAGGTATATCTGGTGTGAAAAATGGAAAGGAAACCTGCAAGCTTTTGTTAAGGACATTAGCTGCATTATTCTTGGAATCCAATCCGGCTCCACCCAGGGCTGAGAGCTTTTTATTTCCATTGTGTCTTTAGCATTACCATGCAAACCAACATCACTTCCAACCATAGTGGGAATGCTGGAGTCCAAGTGACTAGTTCATTTCAAAGGACAGGGAGTGTATAATGTCAGAGGGAGGAGCTGACCCAAACAATGTGTTTCAAGTCATCAGAACACATTTCATGTCTGGTTTTCGTAGTAAATTGTGACAGCTGTACAGGAGAAGACGGAATATGCTTTTTAGATGTCACTTTGTTTCTTTCGTGATACTGCTTTAAACAGTTCCACAGAATGAGGAAATGGAGTTTTTAGACTGTAAGACTTTAACTCCCTTCTTTCCTTGACTTTTGCCTCTTGGCTGTGCTTAATAAATCCTTTCAGCAAAAGCTCATCTGCTTTCCTTGAAGCTTCCAGGTATTATCTCTTGGTTGAATACAACTAAAATCACACCAAGTAGCTGTCTGACACTCGTGGGTGTAAGTATCTCATAGGAAACTGCTGAATTCTGAAAATGCTTTTGAATCACTTCCTTTTATTGCTGGACTCCCTAATATACTTACTAAACTGCTTCTTGGACAAGAGTATTGACAGTTACCGGGAAAAACAATATAGAATCCCAGCACATGTGTAGGCCTCTGTGGATGGATTTTATTTTTTTAAAGAATATTTTAATATCTAAATTATGTACCTAACCATTTATATTGAGTACACAAATTCTCAGTAAATTGGCATTTCTCTTATAAGGGCCATGAGTTATGTGCTCCTGTGATCCAAATATATAGCATTAAGAGAATATAAGGGATGATATCTCTCTCTCTCTCTCTCTCTCTCTCTGTCTGTCTGTCTGTCTGTCTGTCTCTGTCTCTGTCTCTCTCTCTCTCTCTCTCTCTCTCTCATCCTTCTCTCTGTTTGTTCTAGTTTACCCAACATTTTAGCCCTTGTTGCTGTTGGAGGATTCTAACGATGAAGCCACTCATAACCTTAATGCCTGAAAGCATAGAGAACTTATACACCCATGCTTTTTCTTTTTTGCTTTGCCATGAGTAGGCAGTTGCATACTTTATTTAGCAAAAGAGAGAACTGTTAAAAACCTACTAAGTAGTGGTATAGTCATACCATGGAATACTACTAGGCAATAAAAGCTACTATAATAGATAAAGCAATAAAAACTACTATACCGCTCAGAAAATACTGAATGTACGATATCATGGACAAACATCAAAAACCTTCTGAGTAAAATAAGTAGACACACACAAAAAATAAATCATATATATGATTACATTTATATGAAACCGTAGACCAGAGAAAACTAATCTGTAGTGGTAGAAATCACAACATGTTTGCCTGGGATGGGATTGACTATAAAGGGACACCAATGCATCTTTCTAGGATAATGAAAATGTTCTATATCTTGATGGGGGTTTAGGTTACACAGGTATATACATTTGTCAGAGCTCATTGAACTGTAAACTTAAGATCTATTTATACATTGCACTGTGGATAAATTATGCCTAAACTTTAAAAAAAAAAAAAAAAGAAGAAGAAAGAACTGAAAAATCCACATGCCTTGCTAAACCTCCCCAAATTATTAGAAATTCTTTTTCATTTATGAACTATTTTCTTTAAAGACAGCTACCAGGTAGCTGTTCATCACCACCTTTTTGTACCAGGTACCTAGGAGGGTATCAGTTTCCTGTTCCTTTAAGACTCTTCCTGCTACTGCAGTACACAGTGGTCACCCACATTGGAGAAACATAGAGTGCCTTCCTTTTCCCGGGAGATTATCCCAGAGTCATATGGGAAATCCGTGTTGTATAAGTTGTGCAAGGGAAACATTACTGAAGGCATGTTTTTGGAAGGTATAAATGTATTCACTCCCCAGTTTATTGTTGGTTGTGTTAATTCAGAATTTGGAAGAGAATGCTCTTAAGCTAGGACTGTTTGTAAAGTGTTCTGTGTTCCAATGTGCAGATGTTGGCATTAAATTTTAAATCTTTCACTTACCTGCTCACCTTTTCCCTCCAGAACATGCTCCCTGCTGTTAAGCAGTGTTTCTGAAATATAAATCCATTGTGCAACTCTTGCTCAGAAGCTTCAGTGGCCTGTTCCCTCCTTCACATATAGGTAGGCCCTGCCTAACCCTCTAGTTACCTGCATTCACTCATTCTTGGCATTCTTCACACCAAACAAAGCTGCTCCCTGGCATGCTCCTCTCTTCTGAATCCATGCCTTCATAAGAATTGTTCCACAGCCTGCAAAACACCTTGCCCACCCCATTTTTCACCAGTCCGTCCCACAGGCCCCACTCAGATGTCTGTCCTCTGACAGTCCATCCCAGCTTCCTCAGAGGGGGTGAGCCATGTGCCTGAGCTCCAAGGACGCTGTCTGTGCTTCTCCAGGAGAGCACACTTACTACGTTGGAGCAGAACAGGTCCTTTCCTTACCTGCCTTCTCCCATGGGCTGGACACCCTTCAGTGATACAGACAGCTTTTGCATCTTTGTATTTTGTACACACTGCTTGGATACATAGTATTGGCCCATGAATGATGGGTGGATGAGTGGGCAGGTGGATGGATGGATAGATTCATTCATTCACTCACTCATTCATTCAATACTGCAGCAGTAGCCTTCTTTGTGGGACCACCAAAAAGGAGACAAATAAGGACCAGAATGTTCTGTGGCCCTAACAAAAGCAGATTTTTCTGGGCAGATGTTAAAGTATTCTAGTCCTGCTCTCCTTGCTTTGTTTTTCCAAGCAACAAGGAGAACATAATGATATTCTTTGCTGGGGTTGCACTTTCTGCCTCTCCTCTTCATGAGGGTATTCCTACCTAATTCTAAGACAGAAAATGAAAACCTACCACTAATAATATAAAAAGCATATTTAGTGTTAGATGATATTTGTATTTGGGTTTTTTTTTTCCTCAGTAGGAAAATTTTCTAAATACCTTCGCATATACCACTTTGTTTTATCTTTACAAAAATCTCATTAATTAAGCAGGAGAGAGATCATCATTCTCACCCAGCAAATGAGAAAACTGAGGGGCAGTAAAAGCCTGATGATTTTTCCAAAGTCGCACGTCTGGCTAGTGATAATGCTGGGACCAGAATAGGAGTCCATGTGTTCCCACCAGACTGGGAGATAGTTCAAAAGAACAAGTTCCCAGGAAAGATCAAATAATTGCTGGAAAAGCACTTCCGATCTCCAACGAAAACAGATCTTTCCAGCTGAGTGCCCTCCCTAAGGCCTGAAGAGTATTATCTGCCAAGTAACTATTCTTTTGTCTTCTGCATAAACCACTGCAGACTGAAGGCCACTGTGAAGTCTGTGAGAATCAAGAGCAGCCATCCACTGCAGAAATATATGTGAAACTAAGGAATAAGCCACTGTCCATCCCGAGAGAAATCAGAGAATGTCTTTCCTGAAATCTCTGCTAGGACCCCGGTGTGGGCCCTAACGCAGATACGAAGCTTTGTTCCCAGTGTTAGGAGACAGCTATTTTTGCTGGGCCAGTGTAATATTTAAAAGCAAACATTTAACAGTAGGATAACGGCTGCTGCAGCTGCATCATTCCCCTGGGCAAGGCAAGATGGCTTTTCTCCAACTATTCATGAAGGGCGAGAGTTGGGAGCAGAAAGAGAATTTGCTCATACTTAATACTGTGCAGTCCAATCTCATGCCCCACATGAGATGCCTGTCTCAGAAGCTGACTGCGGAGGCAGCTCATCAGCTTGGAGACCCAGGGTTCATTCAGACCTTCTTTTTTTTTTTTTATAATAAAGATCTTTCAGGTCGTCGTCTTCTTTTTTTTTTTTTATATATATAATAAATGAAATCCTATGCATTTTATTGGGAGTAAGAGAGCCAGATCTTTTCAGACATTAACAAATAAAGGGCTGTGAATGTGGTCCACCTTACTGATTTGCTGCACCAAGGAGATCCGCAGTCACTCCGGATCTTAAACATATCCATAATTGTGTTGGGAGCAAAGTTGCCATAGGAATCAAATTTTCACAGTACTCGTACCCGTCTCTGGGATCCTCTTGTCCTTTTTTGCATTTACTCTGTTCTGTTCCTTCTTTCCCACTTATCTTCCTTTCAGAGTCTCCACTGGCTGTCTTTGCTAACCAAATATACAGGAGTTTCCTTGGTCACAATTAGAAAATGAGCTTCCAAAAGAAGAGGCATCAAGGGCCCTTGGCACAGGACACAGGAAGGGACTGATCACGTGAGCTGTCTCAATTGAATCCCTCATTTCTCTGATGCTGTCGCCAGAATTACTCAAAAGTATTTCGTTTTATTTTCATGTAAAACATCTTTATGCAGCTGCTTCAGGGATCTGTTATAAAACATGTGGAGGAAAATCATGAAGTAAAGTAAGAAATATAGGGAGACAGATACAGGAAGCCACATTTTTCTTTTTGTTGTTCTTGAAATAACCCACTAATATTTAACCTTGTTCTTAATTTGGAATTCTGATCAAAACTACGATGTAAAAGATTCTTGGCCCAGCTCAGTGGCTCACGCCTGTAATCTCAGCACTTTGGGAGGCCGAGGTGGGCAGATCATGAGGTCAGGAGTTCAAGACCAGCCTGGCCAACATAGTGAAAGCCCATCTCTACTAAAAGCACAAAAATTAGCTGAGCCTGGTGGCATGCACCTGTAGTCCCAGCTACTTGGCAGGCTGAGGTAGGAGAATCTGTTGAAACCAGGAAGCAGAGGTTGCAGTGAGCCGAGATTGTGCCACTGCATTCCAGTCTGGGCAACAGAGCAAGACTCTGTCTTAAAAAAAAAAAAAAATCTTATCAAGCCCCTTTGCTCAGTATTTATAGCACTTTCTCAAACTTGGGGTTGTATGTGAACAAAACATAGGACAAATTGGAACTCATTGGCTGTACGGGTATTTATAGGTATGGGGACCTCCTTGTCACCTGGACTTCTCTCTCCCTTGTTTATGTGCTCTTCATGGGAATGGAGCAGTAACTAGTTTCTAGTTTATTTTTGACCTAAAATGGCAAATGATATATTCCCATCTTTGTGTCTAGCTTTTAGCCTTTGAATTTAAACTTAGTTCTTCAAAGAGTGGAACAGTTCCATTCAGTTGCAAAGCCCATTAGAGTCTTTTCCCACGGAACATGTGTGAATTCTTCCCTTGGTTGGAAGCTGAGATCCATGATAAATTCTCCCTTTCCCACTTACTTCACAGAAGACTTGCAATAATAAGCCAGGCATCAGCTCGCATCATCTTTACTCTGGGGTTTTGGGGTTGGAAGTTGCTGAATATCATGCAAATGAATAAACCTGGTCCTCAGACCCAGAGAAAAGGTTGGATGTTAATATCGGTATATATGCTTTTAGTATCATTAACGACATGATGTATTACAATTTCTTAAGGATATATGTTTCTGTGTTAGAAGGTGTTGATTTGCCACTCTGAATGCCACCAGTGACAGCTTTTCATTCTGAAAGTTGGAGAATGAGCATAGACTGTATAGTCAAATAGACTTGGATTTGAAATCTGACTCTGTCACTTCCTAGTAGTTTGCTCTTAGGCAAATTCCTTAACCTCTCTTAGGTTATATTTTCTGTAGTAAAAAAGATTAAACAAATAAAATGTAGATCATCCTCACAATGCCTGGAAGAGAGGAGGCTATCAAAAATTGTTTATCCCCGTCTACTTCCCTTCTTTTCAATTGGAACTTCTGGAAGGGGGCCTGAAAGCTAGGGTTTTCCTTAGCATGGGTTATTGTTTTAATCACTATCATTCCCACAGAAAGAGCAAGACATTTCTAAGGGAACTGAGAGAAGCAATGTGGTATAGTCTAGTGGATCTCAGAGTATGGCCCAGGACCAGCACAGCCAGCATAACCCTGGTACTGGTCAGAATGCAGGTTCTCAGGCCTTGCTTCAGACCAACTGCATCAGAAATTCTCAGGGCAAGGCCCAGAGATCTTTGTTTTCACAAGTCCTCCAGGAAATTCTCATGTTCATAAAGTTCAAAAACCACTAGTGTAGTGAAAAATACACTGGACTAGTTCCTTGCATGTTCTGCTGAAATGAGAGGTGGGATTGAACTGAAAGTCCTCTAAGATCTTTTCCAATTCCAGTATCTTGTGGTTCTAGTCTCAAGCCAGCTGTGTCACCAATTTCTTAGAATGACCACATTCTTTAAAAAGGAAAAACAAAACAAATATAAACAAAATGAAAAAACTTAAAACCATTCAAAACTCAGTATCCAGAGATATTCTTTTATGCTGTGCTCATATTGTCCTTCCTTTAGGCAGACACACATGTATACATTAGTCCATGTGTACGCATATAAACATCTCACCATAGACATTAGCATCCACTTTGGGCATTATGGGTATTATGCCATTCAGCAAAGCCTCTGCTCCCATGGAACTTTCTTTCTCATGAGTGGAGGTAGACAATAAACAAGAAAACAAATAACCTAATAAATAAGACCATTTCCGAGGTGTTAAATGCCATGAAGCAAATAAAACAGTGATATGAAAGAGTGACCAGGCAATGGCCAATTAAGCTTTGATGTTAGGAAAAACCTTTCTCTCTCTCTCTCTCTCTCTTTTTTTTTTTTTTTTTTTTTTTGAGACAGAGTCTTGCTCTGTCACCCAGCCCAGAGGTTAGTGACACTAAACTCCGTAGTTGTAGTGAGATCATGGCTCACTACAACCTCTGCCTTCCTGGCTCAAGGGTTCTTCCTTGAGCACCTCAGCCTCCCAAGTAGCTGGAACCACAGGTGCATGCCACCACATCCAGCTAATTTTTGTATTTTTATAAAGACAGGATTTTGTCATGTAGCCCAGGCTGGTCTCAAACTCTTGGGCTGAAGCAATCTACCTGCCTCCACCTCCCAAAGAAGAAAAACCTTTCTGAGAGGTGGCATCTGGGCTGAGACCCGAGAAGGAGCCAGCTATGTGAGTATTTTGGGGAAGAGCATTTCAGGCAAAGGGGAAAGTTTGTGCAGACTCACTGAAGTAAAACAGAGCAGGGTGCATTCAAAGAAGGGCAGAAAGGTGTGCAGTATTGCTGGGGAGGAGGCATGAAGAGGGAGCCGCAGAAGATGGAGCCAGTGGTAGAGGCCAGGGCCAGAGCAGGATCACCGTATCATTTACATTCATTCCAAAGACAATAGGAAACCCTGTTAAGTCTAAAAAAAAGATGACTCTGTCATAGAGAACAAGATTGCAAGCAAGGTAAGTAGTCGTGTTTCCACCTCATGTTTTGTGACTTGCATATTTCCCTTCACCGTTTCATTAACATCTTTCAGTTCATGTTCTGCTGTGTTCTCATTTTTAATGGCTGCATAGGAATCTGGTATGATGCCGTACTTTGTAAATCCTCTGTGATTAGATTATTTCCAATTTTTTTTATTACAAACAGCACTAAAATGAGTGTTGTTAAATCTTCATGCACATTTTTGTTCTCAGGATAATTCCCAACAGGGAAAGTCCTTGGCTAAGAGTAGTATTCATTCGAAGACTTTTTCTCTAGTCTATTAGTTGGTTTCATCTATATTTATTTAACTGAGCATTTTCAATTATTTAAAACCTTTAGCTGATTAACTTTTGCCAGGTAGGGGCCAAAGTGAGGTACTCTCCTGGGGCCCATAGTTTAAGGACACTCCAAAAATCTCAGTAATTAAGATGAATGTGTTAGTGCAACATTCCTGTAACATTCCTATGAACTTTTGTTCCTTTAAGGGCAGATGCACCAGTCACCTCATCTTAGTCCTAGCCCTGGCATTTTTATGAAGGAAAAACATAAAGTAATGATTTGCCTCTGGGTTTGAGTCTGTTTTTGTGTATTGCCATTATAGAATTACATCATTAACTTGTTAGTTCTGTATTAATATTGTGTGCTTCTATTAATCTTCGTTCTCAAGTAATTAGAAAAATCTGTAACAGGTAATAGTCATAGATCTATACTCTTCATGTACAGGCAGTTGTCTTAAGTATTCTACTTTTCCCTGACCTTCTGAGTGGCTGTGTCATGTGCATACTTCAGTCCTGCTCAGTTGACCTGTGGGTCACACATAGGAAGTCTGCGTGGCTCATACGCAGGAGTCGCCAGGAGCCCACTGCGGGTGTAACCAGCCTAATCCTGCAGCCCCAACAGTGGCCAGTTATTTTCTCCATTCCACTGAGACTCTTTCATTTTCTCCACCTTCTTAGGAAAACTGGAGGACTAAAAGCTATCGTTGGAATTTTTTTATTTAACAGAAAAGAGAAATTGGCCAGATTCCAAAAGAGAGAACTCTTCAAGGGACCAAATTGGTTTTCAGTTTCCTATTTGGGTTTCCTTCTCTCCATCACCACTCCCAGCACTTTATCTCTACCCAGAAGTCAGGAGCATTTTAGACTTTAGCAGATTAATTAAAACAAAGACAGAATCTTTGTATGCTGTAGAAGCCCCTGCCCTCCCCAATCTCAACCACAGGGCTTCTGTGCTCATGGCATCATTGACCTCAGGTACACTGACTTTTGTCCCATGGCTGGGTGTCAGCCTTACACGGTTCCTGGACTGGGCAGCCCGTGACACCACAGAGCCAGGGTTACCATCAACACTCTGGAGATTCTCCAGGCACTCCTGAATTAACTGTGTTTTTCCTCTGTCATTTCCTCCTTTTTATTACTAAATCTAGTGAGCCTATTTGCAGCAAACAAATAAATGTGGGGCACAGATGTCAGTAGGTAAATGGTTAGCAAGAACTGTTACCATCAGGAAAAGCCACATTCCAGAAATGGCTAACCCAAAATGTTGCAAAGCCATATCCCTCCAGATCATCTGATTCTGGTCAAAGGGTCAGTGTCTAATCTGGCTGGCAGAGTCCCCTGCTTTTATATCAGCATAGGTAAAGGAAAAGGCCCAGGTGACCTTGCTCAAATGACTCTGAGATGGTGTCCTGTCCCCAGCATCCAGTGCCTGATTGGATCCATCAGCTCTGCTCTGGGAAGGTCTTTGGAGCCACTTCTCCCAAAGCATTGAGCAGAAGTCCCGTGGTCAGGCAACTCCAGCCCTGTAGGGAACAGTGTAATGGGAGAGGCTGAGGACACTTTGTGGAGTCACAAAAGAGACCTAAGGAATCTGAATGTGGCTGCCTCAAACCCACATGTTTCTTATTTCCTTTGAGTTTCTGATTTGATATCATACCAGATCAGGAAGACAATGCCCAGGCTAGGACTTTCAAAACCATCTCCTTGTGGCTTTGAGGGAGTAATGGAGCTAATGTAACCCTTTCTGTCCTGAGACCCATTTGCTTTCTCTGTGTTATCAGTCATCAGAGTAGCATTTCTGAAAGGTCTGCACTTGAACAGTAGTATTTAGGTAAAAATTAGCTTATTACATGGAGAAATGCCATACAACTGGAGTGCCTTAGTTTTAGTGACCCCTGAAATTGGCTCTTTGGTGATGTGATTCAGACTGACATTTTAACTCAAGAATTATAGTAAAAGCTCCTTTTTTCCTCTAAAAGATAAACAACCTGTTTCCCCGCCTTCCAACTAATACGTTGAAAAACTTGAGCGTTATGAGACTATCGTGGTACCACTTGCAAATTCCAGGCCATGGATTCTTTACTGAGTTGTGTGAAAGGAAATTAAATTTTGGGACCCCAAACTCATTTAGCCAAAGAGAAACGTCAGGCTGGGAACTGGATCACGCAAACCTGCCTCCCACTTCTGGTTCCTAAATAAGATGGCTACAAGATGGAAAGCTACCCGCCTCCCCCATATTTTGCCCACAGGGAAATTCCTGGTGAATTGTTCAAACGTCACCATGGGCAATGCAAATTGATAGATTATCCTTACTGGTACAATCATTCAGCCCAGCCACACAGAAATGTATAACTGATTGTTCCCTTACCCCGTTTTGTCTGTGTTATCTTATATAAAATGCAAATTCCCCACATTTTTCCTCTGCCCCTTTTGTTTATGTAAAAACTCTGTGCTTCCCAATATCCCCGCCCTTCCCCTTTAAATTTGGAGCCCTCAAAACCATCTTCAGAGAAAGGCATAGCCCTGTCTCCCAGGTGCGTTCTTAACTTTGGCAAATAAATCTCCTAAAATAATTAAGACTTGTCTCATCATTTTCCTCAAATGACATTTGAAACCAAATAAAAGTTACACCAAAATATAGTTTCTTCATTTTCTTTTTTATTTTCTTTTCCTTTTTATCAAAATAATTTATGTTGTTGTTCACTCAGCTAAGCCCATTAAGTATTGTCTCTAATCAATGGTGATTAGCTTGGTGGTGTGCCAGCATGGCAGACTGTCCATCTCCTGAGAAGCCCACAAATCCCTGGATTTCCTTTGTGCCTGGGACCAAGAAGCCAGTCATGACACCAAGAAAATTCTCAGGCTTCCGCATGCCTCCTGTCTTCACATATGTGTGCATGTTAATAGCTACGATTTACTGAGCGCCTACCATGTGATCAGATAATGTTCTAGATGCTTTCTGTTAATTTAAACCATATAAAATTGTTCCTCCTTTTTTTTTTTTTTTTTTAGGGTAAAAGATGGTCAGGCCAGGGGTGGTGGCTCACACCTGTAATCCCAGCACTTTGGGATGCTGAGGTGGGTGGATCATGAGGTCAGGACCGGCCTGGTCAACATGGTGAATCCCCATCTCTACTAAAAATACAAAAATTAGCTGGGCGTAGTAGCAGACATCTGTAATCCCAGCTACTTGGGAGTCTGAGGCAGGAGAATTGTTTGAACCCAAGAGGCGGAGGTTGCAGTGAGCCAAGATCACGCCACTACACTCCAACCAGGGCAAGACTCCATCTCAAAAAATAAAAGATGGTCAAGTATCAGTAACTTTCTATCAGTAATTTTTAATAGTTGGCATAATCCACATTTTACAGGGAAGAAACCAGAATAGTTTTAACCACCTACTCAAAATAGAAACCCTTCCCCTTAATCATGGCTTTCTACACTTCTGACACCCTGAGGGAATGAGAAAGGAAAAGAACAGGAGGAAGAGGGAAATGGAAGGAAGAAACCTATCTTGAAGCTGATGGAGTGGAATTGAAACCATTAAAAGAAAAATCACTTCTATTTCTCTCCCACATGCCACTCAAATCACGAACTGCCCAGTGGCGGAGTCTCTCCTGAGACAGGTGGCTGGGCAGGCAGCAGGCAGCTCCAGTGGGACCACAGCATCCCCAGGCGGGAGACAGAACCCTGCCAGGGCTGTGGGCATGTGGCCAAGTTGTGGGGAGACGGGCTCCCTGTGTGTCCTCCTTGAAGGCCATTCCAAACTCATTTGTGTGTACCTCATATCATCATCTCCATTTCCTCTCAACAGAGCCTCAGCGTCTCCCGTGCATGTGCATTTTCCCAGAGCCCCGCACTGTCCTCAGTGGATAATTTAAACAGATTGTCTCCACCTCAGTGCACTGCTGGTGCCAAAGGACAGGGCAGGTTTCAGGTGCCCAGTGGAATCTGTAGAGCTTTTGACACCTTGTAGGTATCTTTAAACCTAAAAAACAGTAGCTACATGGTAATTGGTACTTTGCCCTGGGGAGACTTCAGTTCAAAATAGGAGGGTGACGGGAATGGACAGAGTTAGGCCTTGGGCTTCATGTAGAGATGTAGAGAGAAGCATTCTTGGCAAGAGGAATGCATGGAAGTGCAGGCAACAGAACCACCATTATACAACTTCCCTTAGGGAGAACAGAGCAGGAGGAGGGAGGGCAGCTTCACACCAGAAGGCAGGAACCCCCTTCCCTTCCCTTCCTCTAGAAGAGGTTCGTTCTTCCACTTTCTCATCCTTATCTGAAAGTATTGCTTGAAGGCCAGCTTTCGCAGGGCTCACCCCTCCTTCTAAAGCCGCACCTAGATGTTTCTTCTTTCAGGCAGGGAGCATCACATTCCTAGCAGCCCCAGGTCTGGGTGGGCACTTTAGGACTTTGCATTGAAAATGAGGATGATGACAATGCCGACCCAAGCACATCACCAGATAAGTGGGGCTTGAGCCACACCTTGCTCAGACCTCAAGGGGTGACCAAGAAGGAAGAGCAGGCAGCTGGTGAGCAGGCACACTGATACTGTGCTGGATTTGCCCAGATCCTCAGAATGGCTGCCTTTGACCAGGGAGCAGTATCTCCGATGGATGTGTGATTCTCCATTACTCCGCCCCAGTGAGCTTTGCTGTGGTTGTAGCCATGAGCCTTTGGGGCACCTGACTCCAAAGACAGATTTAAGTTGAAGTTGTAAGCCTTCAGTACCAGACTCCTGCAGGAGAGGAGGTAACATCGCCAGTGGAAGTATAAAAAGTACAGATTCCTCAGATTCCTGAGCCTCACCTTAAACCCTCAGGGTGCATGTATTTCCTGGTTCTGGTAGACATGGCTCTTTGGCGTATATGCCTAGGAGTGGAGTTCTGCTCATAGGGTAAGTACATCTTCATCTTCATTAGTGATGGAAAATTGTTGACATCCTGCTGGCGATGTATGTGGATTTCTTGTTCCACATTTTCACCAGTACTTGCTCCTAACAGACTGAAAATACTGCCAGTAGCATCACTTCTTTCTGTTGGAATTACGGTATAGAAATGCAGGATTACAGTTTGTGGTGGATGTTGTGTTGTTTGGGTTGAAAATGAGTGAGAGTTTTGTCACCCGGCCTATCAGGAAAGCAAAAATGCTCTGGTACCAAAGAAAATTTTTTTTTTGTTTATTTGTTTTGTTACGGGAAAACAGTCAAAGGAAAATTTGAGCCCATTAGTGATGTTGTGAAATGTATATTTGGTCACCATTTTCTAGCAAACAGCTCCTAAAATCTTTGGAATCTCCAAAGTTGTAAATGTCTTCAGGATGGGGACTGGTCATGGGAAAGGCAGGATGACAAGACTGGGACTTTCAATCCTATCTCCAAGTCTTCAGGGAGAGAAAAGGGGACTGAAAGTTAAGTTGATCACCAGTGGCCCACGATTTAATCAGTCATGCTTATGTAATGAGGCCTCCATAAAAAGCCAAGAGGACAGAGTCTGGAGAGCTTCTAGGTAGCTGAACATATGCAGGTTCCTGGAGGGTGGCATGGGCACGGAAGGCATGGACGCTCCACGCCCCTTCCTCCGTGCCTCACCCTATGTATCTCTTCCTCTGTATCCTTTAAAATATCCTTTATAATGAATTAGTAAACATAACTGTATCTCTGAGTTCTGTGAGCTGCTGTAGCAAATGATTCAAACCCAAGGAGGGGGTCATGGAGATCCTGATTTATAGCCAGCGGGTTAGAAGCACACACTACAACCTGGGGCTTGTGACTCGTGTCTGAAGTGGGGAGCAGTCTTGTGGAACTGCCCTCAACCTGTAGGATCTGACACTATCTCTAGGTAGATATTGGGACCAAAATGAATTGAACTGGAGAACATGCAGCGGCGTCCACTGCAAAATTGCTTGCTTGCTTGATATGTGAGGGGAAAAACCCCACATATTTGGTGTCAGAAGCATGTTATAAAGTATAGGAGAAACCAAGTTTGTTTATTCCTATATCTACACCGTTATTTTAACTTAAAGAGTCAAGTGTTTGAGGCACAAAAGAAATAGTGAAAAGAATGATTAACCAGCAACCATGTTAGAACAGAAACAGATTTAAAAGTTAAGATAGTTAAGAAAAACAAAGTTAGGGAACAATTTAGTGGGTTTGGAAAAGTAGAAATTGGTATAAATAATCAGTCTTGTCTGTAAGAGTTATACAGATCCACTAATTGTTAGCAATATTTTTATTTTAGCAGTGAACCTATATGGAAAATACAAGTCTTAAGAGAGAAGCAAGATGACTAGAAAATGATGAAGGGACTTAGAAGAGAGTGCATTTAGTGCATCCAGATTAAAGAAGAAACCTGGCGGAACGGTGAACACTGAGAGTGTGTAGGCTGGTTGTACACAGGACCATTTTGTTTCACTTGGGCTGGAAATCAGCCTGTCAGGTCAGCCTTTGTCAAAAAGAATTATGGCAAAGCTGTTGCCTGGGCTTATTCCAAGTGCGTACCATCATTACTTGGCTTGGCCAGTTTGGCTTGTATTGAGCCAGAACTGGGGCAGATCATGAAGCCACACTTGGGCCATCATGACCTGGAGTCTTCTAAGGCAGCTCCATCGGAACTCACCATGAACTCTCACGACAGGCTGGTTCTGCTTAGTGCTGGGGACAAAGTGCTTCTGCCAGAGCTGCTGATTGATGACTCTTGCTAGTGGATGAGCAAGAATTTCCATCCTCTTGACTGTGCTGAGCCTGTATATGTGAGTAGAGCTGTCATTACTGAAAAAATAAGCTGCCTTCTAACATTAACAAAGAATGTGTTAATGTTACATTTTTCATGCAAAACTGAAGTGTAACTGCCACCTCTGCATCATGATAAAGATGTTCCTGTTTGACTAGACAGAGCAAACCCCTCCACACCTGGAGGAGAATGGTGGTGATCCCCTGTGACCTCACCCAAGCCACTCCTTCAGGATCCTCTGGTGACATTGTCTGTTGTGGAATTCTACTTGTTACATGCCCTTTTCAGTGGGCATTCTTGTCTTTCTTCTGATGACCTGCATTGCAGATGTCTGTCTATGGTGTTACCTGTCCTTGTCATGTTTAGGCAACCACCTATGCAACTGTATAAGCCTGTTCTCACTCCTACCAGCCCCAAATGATACAGAGTTTTTTGTGTGCCATGGCTTTCAGATAATGTCACTTATGCATAGTAAATCACCTCTGCAGCCATTTATGGTTTCAGATCTTTATTCTCACATGTAACAAAAGCTACAGCTTTGCCACAATTGGGGATTGTTTATGAGGTATGAATTATGCATAGATAGGTAGTTAGAATGGATAGAGTTATTTGTCCACTTAGGAAGTCACATCTTACTTAGTTACCCCCCTGTCCAGCCACTTACATGCCGTCTCTTTCTACCCTTGGCCTCTTGATCTGGCACCCCCCCCGCAATGCTTCTCTTTTTTCCCCAGTTTCAGTATGTGTCTATCAAGACCCAGTGTCACTCCTACTTAATCCTGGATAAGTATCAGTTGGATAATGTGCAAACACTTTTGCTTATAGGTCTCAGATTTAGCCAGATCTGTGTTAAAATGCAGTTAAACCTAGATGTGAGGCCTTAGGCAAAAAATCTTTACCTACCTTCATTGATGATTATGATGATGATGATGATGATGATGATGATGACACCCAGCAGCACAGGCTGTTGATGGATCAAAGGAGATCATTTGCATATTGCACATAGCAAAGCTTCAGGCACCATAGTGAGGGCTCAGTAGAATGGCCTCATAGTCCTTCAAGATCTAGGCTTCTGACTGCTTCTCAAGCTCAGCCATTTACCCTGCTATACATTTCAATCCCATTAAACTATAAGCTCCTTTTGAGCAGGGAGCCTGTCTTCTTCAGCCTTAGCACCCGGACCTCAAAATATGCTTGGCACATATTTGAGTGCTCCATAAATATGGGCATAAATCAAATAAACCGTAAGAACACTTATGGCTCTTTGAGGGCATCATGCTGTTCCACACCTCTGTGCCCTCAGATACGCTGTTCCCTTGCCTGCAGTGCCCATCTCCTCCCTGCCTGGGCTCATGTCCAGTCACTTTCACAATTGCTGACCTGGATGAATTAGAACTCCCTTTGTGCCCCCTCTCCAACCTGAGTCCCTTGATTTACTTGTCTGTCTCCCTCTTAAGTATATATTAGCTTCTTGAGGACAGAGGCCATGTGTGCTTGACTTTATACCCACAGCCCTTAGCACAGTGCTTGTCACATAAAAGGGATCAAAATATGCCTGCTGAATAAAGGCTAGAGTTGGGGCTGAATATAAATAAAAGGATATGTGCAGAGAAACAAAAATGCAAGGGAAATGAAACAGTTGAAAACTGGTGATTTGTTACTATGGTGATTCTGAGTAACTTTTGTTTGGGGTCGGGGGGGGCGTTTCTTTATTCTTATTATTGTTTTCTTTCTAACTCCATCTCCAGCAGCTCAGAAGGAGAACAGCTGTACCTAGCAACCCTGTAGGGTAGAGCCAGAGAGAAGTGGAGCCTCCCTGTGATGAGGGAGGAGGGTCAAGACCACAGCATGTCACGAACGCCAGAGTGGGTTGAGCCAGATCATAAGTTATTCTTTGTTCTAGCAACAAAGGCAAGTGGAAGACATAGGTCTTCTGAAAACTGTAGTAAGAAAGAGTACTTTCAACCATAGGGCAAAAAATTAAATAAAAACTGTAGGACACAGCAATGCCTAGCTCTTCTCACATCATTAAAACTCATAATGTGCCCTTCTCAAGGCTCTGGCACAGCAGGGGGCACCTGAGCATTTATGGCCAAACCTGAGCACTTGGTCAGGCCATTCCGTGAGTCCTCACAATTCCTGAGGTTCAGCCGGGGGCCGAGAGCTGTGCGTGGACTCAGTGGTTCTGCTCAATGTGTGCAAAGGTCTTTGGGCACCTTCAGCATTGGTGTGAACTCTGGAGGGCTCCTTGTTGAAGCCCACATTTTCTTTTTGAGACAGGGTCTTGCCTTGTCACCCAGGCTGGAGTGTAGTAGCATGAACACGGCTCACTGCAACTTCAAAATCCTGAGCTCAAGTGATCCTCCTGCCTCAGCCCCCAAGTAGCTGAGACTACAGGTGCATACCACCATGCCTGACTAATGTTTGTGTGTTTGTAGTGATGGAGTTTCTCCATGTTGCCTAGGCTGGTCTCCAACTCCTGGCTTCAAATATTCTGCCCGCCTCAGCCTCCCAAAGTGCTGGAATTACAGGCGTGAGCCACCATGCCCGTCTTGGAAGCCCAATTTGCTCCACTGATGTGGAAACTGGGCTCCAGAACCTCAGAGTGACATGCTCTGTGCCGCAGGGCTACTCAGCAGCGTGGTTCTGGGCTAATGCACTGCTTGCAGACCTTCTCTAAAGCAGAAGCCTGATATTCTAGGCTAAGATGTCCTAGAGACTTGGGAACCAATCCTGAGCTGGACCTAGGAACAGAGCATGCTTCTCAAAAAATAGCATGGTGTAGTAGGTAGAAGATATGAGCATATTAGATCTAGATTCATATCCAGGTCCCACAGCCTGAGTAACTCTGGGAAAGTTACTCCAGTTCTGTGGGCCCAAGTTTCCTTGACTGTGAAATACACTTGCAAGGTTGCACTGAGGATTAAATGAGATAGCATATGTAAAGGGTCAAACAGAAAATAAGTTCTCAAAGAGTGGTTGGCATTGTTATTATTTGTTATTGTTGTTATTATCCTACTAACTTGCCTTAATTCAAGTTTAACTGTTTGTGTCAAAGGTAATCAGAAGTTCTTATTGGTTCTCAGAGAGGTGGGAGGGACATGTGGCCCACACAGCCACCCTTTGGCCTCTATATTACATTCTCTTCCGCTGTGTGTTGCTGCAGACTCCCTGTTATAACAAAGATCCCACTGCATGTCCCCCTCCATCTCCTCCCAAAGAGGCAGTGGCCCACACAAGATCAATATTCATGCCTCTTGTGTTCAGGTCAGCGGTCAGTGCATTAGGGCACAGCAGCTGTGCTCCATGAGGCTGTCTGGGACCCAGGTTCCTTCTGTCCTATGGTCCTGCCTTTCCCTGTTGGGTTGCCATCCTCTGTCTGTTGAAGGCAGTTCACCAGTGCCACACCCACTTCTCAGCCCACAAGAAGTAGGAAGGAAAGTGGAGGGCAATCAGCTCCCTTTTGAAGGATTCAGGAGTGAAATATATTATACCCAGTCACAACGAGTTGACCAGAATTAAGTTACCTGGTCACACCTAGCTGCAAGAGAGTCTGAAAATGCAGTCTTCTGCTGCAAAGCTGGAGGCCTCACTAAAGCTATTATGATAGAGGAGGGTGGGGTGGATTTGGTGGGACAGTGAGGGGACAGCAGGCAGTCTGGCACACCCTTCACCTGCCTTCACCCTCCACTGCTCGCTTACTTTCAGTGACATGGATTTAGACTGCAAGGTTGCCAAGTCTGTGTCCCTTTAGACCTAGGACAACCCTGCTTGATAACAGAATCCCACAAGCTCCTAGAGAAAAGGGAAGATAAGCTGCTGTGCCATCTTTGAGGAGTGAACTTCAAATTTAATTACTCTGCAAGACAACACTTTAAAAAATGTGCTGTCTACCTCATTCACATGCCAAGTAAAAAGTCACTACTAAATTGTTTTACCATAACTTTCACAAGCAGTAGTGTTCGCAGAATGCATGCTGGTATATAAACCCAGTGCTCCCTTTTTTGGATTTGTTAAGAAACGCCTGATTGGGTTTCCATCAGGTGTTAAGTAGGTCATCCACAAGTGGTCTAGCCCACGGAGCACACATCCTTCCCACAGAGTAGCCACAGCTAGTCATCCCAAATACTGTTTTTGTCTTTGCTGCTGCAGAAAGCATCACTGACTGCCTTCTGGTGGTCCCACGTTCTCTTCCTCTTACTGATCTCCGTCCTTTCATTTCCTCTGTGTCTCTTTTGGCACTCAGTTTGTACTCATAAATGCAGACCTCTAGTGCAAACTTCACTGAGACATGCACGACATAGTCAACTACCCTGGGCTCACTCAGGGTAAGGAAACCAACATCAGGGAAGGCAGAGACCATCCTCCTTTCCTTCTGGCAATAACGTGTAGGAGGAGGCTGCCTAGAGTCTGCCTCTCTGCTCCCTTTGTTCCTGTCTACCACGCGCCCTAAAGAGGCCAAGGAATTAAATAGAGTTATGCTTTCTGACTGCCTACTTTATGAGCATTCACACCAAAACAGCTGCAAGAAGCTTTGAAATTCTATACCAGGGCAGGGGATACAAAAGTTATCCCTGCTGTTGTTGCTGATTTCTGGCAGCTTGAATAGAGTGCCAACACAAAGACCCAGGGGCCAGGGGACTGGGCTTCATGTTATTCTTCAGAGGAAAGACAGCAGCCTCTGTCCCAAAAACACAGTGCAAGTGGCCTCACAAACAAATTCTCAGGCTGGTAGATTGAGATTGGGCTCTGACTTCATCACCAGATAAATGATCAGCAAAAATGGGAGACATGGAAACCACAAGCATTGTGCTATGAGCTCAAAGGCAAAAGAAGTCAAGTTTCCTTCTTCAAAGTCCTTTCTGTGTCTTTAAAGGCATTGGATCTTCTTGACTGGAACTAGTGAATTAAAGAAAGAGAAAAAGAATGCACTGTTTTTTTTGAAAGGATGAGGCCACACTTGCAGAATCATCTGGCGAGGAGCCTCTATAGAGGCTGGGAAGATTGGCAGGGCGGGTTTTTGTTCGGCCTTGGAGAGTGAACCTCCTCGGCTTTCATTCTCAGCCATCCTTTTACTCGGGGAGGGGGCACTGATGACGCCTGTTCAGACAGCCGCTTTGTGCTAATGTGTTTTCTTGTGGCTCCGCCAGGTGACACCCTGACCCTCGGGCCCTCAGCCAGTTCTGCCACAACTGTTCCTTAAACAGCCGCAGCCCAGAAAGCCAGTCTCTGCCACTGTGGCCCAGATGTGACACTGACCTTTCTGTTTCTCTTTACTGGTTCATGAATAGAAGCCCACGTTTTTGTTTTTCTTTTCTCTTTTTCTCTGGTTGGTTGTTTTTACAGAATGAGGGTAAGGAGGGTAGAAAGATACGTGATTGGATATCAACATCAGGAAGAAGCATCTCTCCTGTGCCTAGTGTTTCTGAAAATTTTCAGGTCGCGTGAACCAGTGTGGCCTACTGTTCTGTGTCCTGCTTGGATTGCCCCAGGTCCTAGGGGTGGTAGCTCAAAAGTCAAAGCATTAAAATGCCCAGCTGAGTGTCCCAACAGGAAAGGGTGAAGATAACAAGAGCGAAGATAGGTCCCCTTCCCTCCCCAACCAATCAGCATCCAAAGAACAAAGGTGCTTTGTTTCATCCTCTCCACCTTCCTAGAGCCAAGCCCAGGGGTGGTCTTCATAACTTCACTCACAGCTCCTACAGACACTTCGCGAATCAAATTGCCTTGGCTAGGTACCAAGGTCGATATGAATGAGTGCCGTCATTCTGAGTTTAGTGGGTGTCCCCAAGTGCCTAGAAATTTTGTGGCCCAAAAGTTCTCAAAAACTCAGTAATCCAGCCACCCTACTGTTGGTTTGGTTATCCCAGATTCTGCACTTGTCCCCTGCAGGGTCCTCTGCATGTTGCTTTGCTCTTTTTGTGCCCTTAATTAGAGTTCGGTGGCTGTTCATCAGCGTGCACTCATCACCCACTCCCCGCACACCCCTCACTGCTCACTTCCCAGCAGATTAGTTACGAGAACACGCTCAACAGGCTCACTATTCTTGGGTACCTGTCACCCTTCACACCTTCTAGAAGGAGTTGCCTCTCAACAGGCTTCGGAATCGGATGCTCTCTCCATGCATGGTTGTTTCAACTTATATACAAATTCAACCAGTAGCTGATAAGAGTAAAGGGAACTTATGGAAAACTAAAGGCGATTTATTCTCATTATAAAAACACTCTTGGTATAGACACCTGAGAAATAAAGACACAGACAGCAAAGACAGTTGTCAGCCACACACCACCATAATCTCAGCATGTTTCCTTCCAAAGAGTTTTCTAGGCATTTGTTACATAGTTGCAATCATGTGATACTTCCTAATATAACATGAACATTTTTTCCATATCATTGCAGTAAATATGTTTTAATTTCTGCTTAACTTGTCTTTATGGACATACCTTACAATTTACTTTAGCCATTGCCCTCATGCTAAACAACTGACAAGATTTCTAACTTTTCAGGTGATAAATAATATTTCATAGAACCACTTCATGACATTTTTAAAAGGCATGTCTTTAGCACACATTTACAAGGTTAAAGGACATGCCCTGCCCCCCCACACACACACCCTTTTTTAAAATTTTTTATTTTTTATTTTTTATTTTTTGGAGACAATCTCAGTCAGTCGTCCAGGCTGCAGTGCAATGGTGCCATCTCATCTCACTGCAACCTCCGCCTCGCTGGTTCAAGCAATTCTCATGCCTCAGACATCCAAGTAGCTAGGTTTACAGGCGCCTGCCACCACACCTATCTGATTTTTGTATTTTTAGTAGAGATGGGGTTTCACCGTATTGGTCAGGCTGGTCTTTAACTCCTGGCCTCAAGTGATCCACCCACCTCAGCCTACCAAAGTGCTGGGATTACAGGCGTGAGCCACCACACCTGTCCAGGTATGCCCATTTGTAAGATTTTTTATGTTGCCAAATTGGTTTACCAAATGGTTTTACACTGATTTCCCGTCTTCTGTCAGCCGTGTAAGATAGTAATATTCCTTTCAAGGAAAATTCACCACTATTTTGAGTATACATTTATTTTAATGTGTGAATTTAGAAATGAAACATTGTATCTCACTAATCTAAATTGTATTTCTCTGAGTACTTACAAAGGTAATATTCTCACATATGTTTCACAAATTGTTTTTCCTTTTTTTGTTGTTGTTGCCAATTCATGTTTCTTTTTACCTAAACTTAGGGTTTCTCTTATCTGTATAAATTTCTGACATATTAAAATATTAATCCAAGAGAGTTGAAAACATATCTCCATAGAAAAACTTAAGCATGAATGTTCATTGCAGTATTTATAAGAGCCAAAAAGTAAAAACCCAAATGTGTATCAGTTGATGAATGGATAAACAACATCTGGTATATCCATACAGTAGAATTTTTTTAGTTATAAAAAGGAATGAAGTACTAATACATGTTACATGAATGAACCTGGAGTACATTATACCAAGCAAAGGGAGCCAATCCCAAAAGGCTATTTGTGACTCTATTTATATGAAATGTCCAGAATAGGAAAATCCATAGAGACAGAAAGTAGATTAGTGGTGGCCAGGGGCTGGGGAGAGAAGGGAATGGGTAGTGATTGCTTAATGGGTACAGGTTTCTTTCTGAAGCAATGAAAATGTTCTGGAATTAGGTAATGGTAATGGTCTCCTTTGTAAATATACTAGAAACCACTGGACTGTGTGCTTCAAGAGGGTGAATTTTATGGTATATGAATTATATCCCGATTAAAATAAAATAAAATTTAAAAATATTAACTATAAGGAACTTTTCTATGGTCCAAAAAGGGTAGAGGGCAGGGGGTGGATCCTGAAAAAAACTTTACAACCTGTGCTCTAATTCTTTCTGAAACCTTTGGCATAGATAGGGTTAAAACATATCATCCTTGTTTTCATCACCATTTCACTCTGTCTTAACCCTGAGATCCAAAGCAAAATGAACTTAAGAAGAAAATGTTCTTACCGTTTTCCTGGAGCCTTTCCAGGGTTTGGTGTTAAAACCTCATTTTGCCATTTAGGTTTGGGACTGGTTCCAGCATTCAGTTGACTGCAGTCTTAAATCTCGCCACTGGGGTCTAATTCTTCCACTTCTCTTTTATTGAGTACTTTTGAATCTTCGGACTTGAGAAATGGAAGGTTATGCAGAAAGGAAAGCACATGTTTGTTGCAGGGATGTGAGCAGCTGCTTCTCAGCCTGGAGTCATTTGAACAAGAAAATCCAGAGATGGGAACCCAAAAACATATTCTAGGTGCCAGCAGTATGGCTTATTCTTAAAGCAACATGACATTTTAAGAATGATGTATATTAGTTAGGTTCCCTTGCTGTGGGGTGTGAGACAAGGTTCATCCTCTTTCCCCTCCAGATGGCCTTTGCAAAGTCATGCATTAATGATTGAATGAGTCCAACTCCACTTCTGAAGCAAAGCTTGGGTTTGATTTTTCAGTAGGCTCTGTTCTCCCATGATTGCATGTGGCTAGTGTCTGCATTGTGTATATTCCCACTTCTACATCTATCTTCTCACCTCAGAGACTGTAATATTTTAATACTTACATTTGGCGAGGGGCTCTCCCTCACAGGCTCCACCAAGAGTAGAAAGCTGTTATTTTGTGCTTGGTGGAGGCATTATATGTGTATCTCGGTTTATGCAGTAAATATGTTCCAGAAAGTTTTGCCTATAAAGCATATCATATTTTAAGTGGAATAGGAAAGCTGATTTTTATACCAAGGAAGCCAGTGCCAACTCCTTCATGGTACTTATAAATACCCTTGCCACGACTAGGAAAGATGAGGAAATTAAGGACTGCTTCAGTGTCATTCACCCAAATAGTCATTAAGATGCCAAACCACACTAAGGAAGATGGTGACTCACTGCACCTAGTGTGGTCCAGCACCTCTGCAGAAGCCACTGTCTCAGGGGAATAGGATGTGAATTGGGGATGGAGGTGAGGCCCAGTCCCTGAAATCAGTGCCTCCGTTAGTAGCATGTATTAGTTCATTCTCACACTGCTGTGAAGAAATAACCCAAGACGGAGACCAGGTAATTTGTAAAGAAAAGAGGTTTAATTGACTCACAGTTCTGCATTGCTGGGGAGGCCTCAGGAAACTTACAATTATGACAGAAGGCAAAGGAAAAGCAGGCATCTTCTTCACAGGACAGCAGCATGGAGTAAGTGCAAGCAGGGGAAATGCCAGACACTTATAAGACCATCAGATCTCATGAGAACTCACTATCATGAGAAGAGCATGGGGGAACCGCCCCCATGATTCAGTTGCCTCTACCTGGTCCTGCCCTTGACATGTGGGGATTATTGGGATTGAAATTTGAGGTGAGATTTGGGTGGGGACAGATCCAAACCATGTCATGATGTGTGAGAAACTGAGCTCTTTGGAACCTGTTCTTCCCTATAGGATTTTTTCCCTCAACGTCTGCAGCCCTCACACTCACACCCTTGCGTGGACTGGCCAGGATTCCATGGTCAGGAGACAGCTCTAGTATAGAGATTCTGTGTTCTGGCCAAGGAATCAGGCGTTCTGGTTTCAGATCCCATCTCTACGACTGACGTAGCTGTGGACAACCCCTCTTTTCCTCCTTTGTAAAGTGTGGGGAAATAGCAATACCTATGTTTTAGATTTATTACTAGATTTTAATGGGACAGCATTTTCCAGTGTCCAGCCTTCACCTAGGCTACAGGGAACACTCATTGGATATTGGTCATGACTGCTGAGATTGGAGCCATCATCCCCATGGTGCCCATCCCACCAAAACATGTATTAGTGTTCTGCTGCTGCCTAACAAAGTACTACAAACTTAGTGGCTTAAAACAACATCCATCTGTTACCTCACATTTCTGTCAGTCACAAGTCCAGGCACAGAGGGGCTGGGTTCTCTGCTCCGCAAAGCCGAAATCGAAGTGTTAGCTGATTATGTTGTTTGAAGACTTGACTCAGGAGGAATCCATTTCCAGGTTCATTCAAGTTCTTGACCAAACTCTGTTCCTCATGGTTGTAGGACTGATGTCGTGTTTCTTTGCTGTCTGTCAGCTGTGAGCTGTTCTCAACTCTGACCACCCATGTGTCTGGCCACGCAGCCCCTTCATCTTTAAAACCAGCCATGGAGAATCTCCCTCACAACAAAGACCACTTTTAATCTACTTTTCCAGGAAGTGCCATGCCTTTCAAAGGCTCACCTGATTAGGTCAGGTCCACCCAGGATGATCTCTCAAAGTCAGCTGTGCCAAATAACATAACCCAATCATGGAGTGATGACCCCATCATTCGTTAAGTCCTAGGGATTTACAGGGCATGTACACCGGGAGCAGGAGTCCTGGGAGACAGCTCAGAATTCTGCCTACCACAGTGTCATTTAGCAAGACACATATTTTTACTCCTTTCCTTCAGCTGGCAGCAAAGAGAGGACTTTCCCACATTGGCAGAGTCCTGCGTGCTTTTTTTCTTAGCTGGGCTGGGGCCACTGGCGGAACCCAGCACCAATGCTGAAAGCGGTTCAGCCCTCGAATATTAACATCTCCGGAGTACCAACCCAGCAGTGACTTTTTCCTTGCTTCAGTACCTTGGGAAATGCTTGTGATCCTGAGAGTGGCCAGCAGAGCCCTGCTTTCTGTCCAGCCTCCCCAGTCCTCCCTGGCCCTTCTGCCCCGGCTGTCGCCAGAAGGGCCTGCACTCACCCATGGGGTGTCAGGATCATCTGATGCAGTGTGCTACAAAGAAGAAGAGCCCCATTGCAAAGGATTGAAAGGTGCTGGGAAATTAGGAAATTTGGCTGACAGGTTCTGTGGCCCAACCTCATTGCTACTGATGTGTTACTCGATGGTCTCTAAATGTCCTGCTCCCAGCAATTACATGGGGAAAATTAAAGAAAGGCTTTCCTAGGCTCTCAAGGGATTAACTCTCTCCATTGAGAATGTAGCAAAAGTCCTCAAGTAGATTCTTATGAGAGTTTCTAATTTTATGAGGATCAAGAGCCCCCTGCCATGAATCTTCTATCCTGAAGTCAAATAATTTCTGATGTGTCTCTGCCACATCTTATCCTCTTCCTAATGCCATTCCTGTTGACTGAAAAAGTGTGTTTTCTTGTTAAGCTTCCAGTTTTTGCTTTTTCCTAGAAATGTGTGAAACCATGCAGTTGATTTGCAATTCAGCTTTAAATTCATTTTTCAACTGCCCCCATCTCAGTTGCTTGCATTTGGTTTCCAGGTTCTTAGTTCAGTTCCCTTCCTTGTTCTCTTACATCCATTATGATACCAGGAAACATGCCACTTCTCAGTACGGGCCAAATGTGGCTATACCTGTCACTCTCCAAAGTCTGGGCTGTCTCCTGGGGGCTGTTAGGAGCAGAGAGTATGCCTAAGGGCTGTCACTTCTTCACACCCACCTACATTGGCTTCTGAGACAAAACGCTTACACCGCTGAAATTAAAGTTATTTGTTGTCAGTTTCACTTCCTCTTCCTGCCATTCCTCCTCTGCCTGCAAGTGTATGTGTCTCAAGAGAAAGTAATTTGCTTGTGCAGAAGACTGCCAGTGGCCCTTTCTCCATTTTTCGTACCTAGCTCCTGCACACACCTGAAATCTTATCACGCGTCCTGCAAGCTTATAACTTGGGCATACTGGCATTCCTTTATTGATTGGCAATGAGGAAATATGAATGTGTCTGTATTTAATGTGCATCTTGTAGACCGGACTGTGGTCTGTAGCATCAGGAGGAGGGAGTTATGTTCAGCTAGACTCATCTTGGATCGAAGCAACCTGTGCCTTTGGTAATGGATAGATTCAATCCTTTAGGTCAGCTTCTGTCAGTCGCTACAGGGCTATGTGAAGAAGCATAGCTCCCGTGGCATGGCAGCAGAAAGGGCTGCCCTACTTATGGGATAATGTCTGCCCTACTTATGGGAGCAGGGTGCAGCACTCCTTGAATCCTGTGTCTGGCAACTCTTCCTGGGTTGCTTAACACTATTGGCGCATCTGAAAAGATCCACAGGACTAGGGAAATTTTAAGTAGATCAAGTTTTATTTGTAGAGTAGAAACAGGGCCCCTCCCTTTGCAAACAAATTGGAAAATAGAAACTTCACAGCTGTAATCCACACACCTTGACCACAGGCATGGGATCCGATTGGTCAGAGTACCCTTCCACCAGCTTTTCTAGGCATGACAACCTGCCAAAGACTATAGCCACCAGTTCGTGGCATGTGATATTTTCCTGATCAGAGTAACTCCAGGGTTCCACATTCATGATGGCATTATTCAGTGTTTCCTGGTGCCCCACAGGTCTAGAGCAAGTGAATTAGTGCGTTCCATGTCACAGTGCGCCTACAGCATTGGACATAACAGCCACAGCACATAACTGTGCATAATAAAGAATATTTGTATTTTAGCATGAATGATAAAAAGTTTGCCTTATAGCAAGGAGCCTGGGCACACCGAATATAGCTCATGTAGCATCTTCTGATTCTTCCATTATAAAGCAGTTAGTATGACTGCCCCACATGGGAGGAAGAAGACCACAAGTTTCTGTACAAATGTTTTCATTGTGATTAACTTTTAGTGACTTGAGACTACATTTACTGATTTATTTTCACTTCTTCTTTTGTGTCATTGTAAGCAAGATCTGTATAGAAACATTAGTTAACTCAAAATGCCAAATGTGTGAAGTGGTGACAGTTGTCCCTTCTATAAAAAAGAATTTTCTCCAAAATGATTTTGATTATTTTTAATTTGTTTATTTAATACGTATTGAGTACTACTGTGTGCCAGGCACTGTTCTGACCACACGAGATGCAGCAGTTAAAAAAAAAATTCCTGCCTTCAAGAAGCTAATGATTTTTCTTCTCTATTCATAAAATTATAGATAAGCTCCTAGTTGCTTATTACAGTATATTTCTCTTTTAAAGTGGATTTTGAAAGATTATTTTTTCTAAGTTTGGTTAAATGTAGGATCCTATTTTCTTCAGTGTTCTGATATGGGGCTTATTTTGTTTTGCTGGAGTTGGAAGAGTAGTTTGCAATGAGCATTCTCATTAGTTCTGGGTTCTATTTCACTATCACAGTGAGAAAACTTCTAGAGAAAAATCAGAGCACTTCATGTCACTCTTTAAAACTGTCTGCTTCTACCTAGCATGCCTGTTCTCCTGAAGAAAGCATGCTGGGTTGCATGTTAATCACATCCATGTAAGGGAAACAGCTGTTAAGCTGCTTCAAATATGTTGATATAAATTCTTTCTTCTGTATAAATCAGAATTTCTTGACCTTGACACTATTAACACTTGGGACCAGGTAACTCTTATTTGTAGGAGGCTGCCCTGTGCACTGCAGGCTGTTTTAACAGCATTCTTGGCCTCTGCCCACTAGGTGTCACCCCTCCCCTCTGAGTGTGACAACCCAAAATGCCTCCAGACATTGCCCAATGTGTCTCTTGTGGGGGAGTGGTAAAGTTACCCCTAGCTGAGAACCACTGGTGTCAGTGATGTGATTCTGTGACTCAGGTCTCACATTCTCTAATTACAGTAGATCAGTTAAATTCTTGGGGGGGGGAAAAACGTGTGAGACAAGAAATGTTTTCTGTCTGGCCTTTGCAGAAATGTAGAGCAACTTTCCACCATGAAAGAGTTCATATTATATGAGCAAGATAGTTTCAGTCTGATGAAGCAACATCAACAACAGATGATAAAATTCCTTTAGTACATCATGCCTTGGAAATAGCTCGCATTTCCTATTGGAAACTTGTTAAAATCATATCCATTTACCGTAAGTTACAAAGCATGTTGGACATGGTATACTGTAAGCTAATCTCAAATGATTTAGTAGTAAATGTGTTCCAGATTTGGTGAGCTCAGCTCAAGCAGTAGGCGTCTCTTTTCCAAACATTTTCATTCTCAAGAACTGACATTCAATTCAATAAGTATTTATCGAAACACATAATATGAGAGAGCTTTAGAACAGTCTGATACTGCTCCATCACCCACTCCAGCAGAAAAGCAGTGCTCGGAAGAGTGCCCAGAGAGCTTCCCTGTCTGATGTGGCACCTCCCGCATTGGTTTGCAAGATAATATAGAAAAGTGTACTTTCTCCTTCGCTGTCTCAAGCCCTTCCCATCCTGTGCCAACTGTGCCCTCCCCAGTGAATAAATGTTATTACACATGATGTCATGTGTTTCTTATTTGATTCTTTGGTCCCAGATGGGCTGGTTTGCAGTTTTGGCAGGGACCTCCACTGCCTGTTGTACCTGACCCCTGTCGACTTGATGGGGTATTGCAAGTCCAAAGTGGGACCATTTAACCACCTTGTATTTCTGAATCTTCTTCGCTTCTCAGACATATACCAGTAGACTTTAAAATGCAAGGTACATTGCTGGTAAAAGTCACAGGAGAGGCCTGACATGGTGGATCACACCTGTAATCCCAGCACTTTGGGAGGCTGAGGCAGGCAGATCACCTAAGGTCAGGAGTTTGAGACCAGCCCGGCCAATGTGGTAAAACCCCATCTCTACTAAAAATACATTAAAAAAAAAATTAGCTGGCTGTGGTGGTGGTCACCAGTAATCCCAGCTACTTGTAAGTCTGAGGAAGGAGAATCGCTTGAACCTGGGAGGCAGAGGTTGCAGTGAGCCAAGATCACACTACTGCCCTCCAGCCTGGACAAGAGAGTGAGACTCCATCTCAAAAAAATTAAAAAAAGTCACAGGAGGGATTGGCCTTGATACAGAGATAAAGAAGGGCAAAAGAGAAACATAATAGGCTACAGAATCTTCACTCATCTAGTTGCTATTTATTGTGCCAGGCACTGGCAATGTAGCTGTGACAAAAACGGACAGAGTCCCGCTTTCCTGGAACTCATAGTCCACTGGGCAATGAGACAAGTGGACAGGCCCTGTTTTAGTATGGTGCCAAGGGTGCAAGAAGGAGGGAGATCGAGATGCTATGGGAACACTTGGGAAAGCACAACCCAGCCTGGAGGGGCAGGGCAGTTGGAGAAAGCCTCGAAGAGGAAGCAGCGCTTTATTAACTAGGACATGAAGGATACATCGCATATCAAAGAGGAAGGGGAAAAAGTGTTCAAGGCTGTGTTCCAAGGCCTGAAGCGGGTAGAGGAATGGAATCTTTGAGGATTTGAAAAGTTGGGCGTGTTTGAATAGGAGAGCTGAGACAGGAAGAGCGAGAAGTAAACAAGGAGGAGGAAATAAGGATGCTTCTCAGGATGCTGACTGGAGCAAGTGGGTCACTGGTGGTGCCATTTACTAAGATGAGGAGCCTGGGAGAAGAGGGTTTGAGGAGGGTGGGTTGGCAACAGCTCAAGTTGGTAATCCACCACTAACTGCAGAACATGGGAACTTTTTTTTTTATGTTTTTGAAAGTTGTCAAAAGCTAATGGAAATTTGAAAAGTTAATTAGCAGCTTTAAGTGATTTCGTTACTATAGGGTGTCATGATATCCTGCAAATATACTCGGACCTCTTAGGTTCTGCCAATTTTGTTTTTCATCCAGTGACTAGTTCTTAGTTTTGATACTTAGCATTATCTTAGTGCTTAAAATTGACCAGTTTTGTGCCTGAAGATTAGGTACCTATGATTGAAACAGTCTAGTGACTTGATTGGAAGTTGTGTTCTGGCTTATCCAACACTTCTGTGCCCTCTTCCTTCAATTTCCTGTGCCATGATGGGAGTTTTTATTCTAATGTTGCATAAAGCTCATTCTACAGAGCATATGCTATTTTTTTAGATGGCTAAAGCAAGGCAAAATTGGTAAGTATGATTCAGTTGTCTTTAGGCAGGTATATGCTGTTAGAGAATTTGAAGAGGTACAGGCCTCATTCGAGGAAAATTGCTGCATGGTGAACGTTGTACTCTGTGATGATGCTGTCATCCAGAACATATGGGGAACAAATGTAATTATGGGGTCAAGGGAACTAAGCTTCCTCCTAACCACCCCGCCAGCCACTGCCTTTCCTCATACCCCTCATAGGCCTGAAATAGCCAACAGTGAGCCTCATCAATTACTTCTCACTAACCGTAGAGCAACCCAGCCACTAGGGGGCATCCCAGCTTACGTGTCCCCTTTTTGTCTGTGACAGGAATTTAGATAATGGGCTGTGTGCAATGTAAGGATAAAGAAGCAACAAAACTGACAGAGGAGAGGGACGGCAGCCTGAACCAGAGCTCCGGGTACCGCTATGGCACAGACCCCACCCCTCAGCACTACCCCAGCTTTGGCGTGACCTCCATCCCCAACTACAACAACTTCCACGCAGCCGGGGGCCAAGGACTCACTGTCTTTGGAGGCGTGAACTCTTCGTCTCATACAGGGACCTTGCGAACGAGAGGAGGAACAGGTAAGCCCCCAAAGTCACAGAGTACGGAGAGGGGACAGCTGCCCTTAACTCCTTTGGGAATTGAACATCTGGGTTCCCACCACTTCTCTTTGAACAGTAGTTTCTAATCTGTCTCCTCTACTAGATGAGGGGCTGTAAGAAAAGCCAGAGCTTGATGTACAAACAAAATGCTTGGCTACAGGGGTGCAGGGTGCCCCAAGTTGCTGCTCTCTGAGGATTCTGGATGGGTTGGTGAGCTACAACATTCTACTGAGGCACTGTAGGTTAATGACTCTGAGCCTCGCCTGGCTATTTGGCACAGAAGAACTAGGGCAGCCTTTTCAAAATGTGGTTGCCTGAGCCGTGTCCCAGTCTTCTGAATTAGAGGCTCCAAGACTGGGCCTGGGTGTGTGTATTTTGAGTCCTCTAGATATTAATGTATTACCTCTTCCTACACCCTTCTTCCTAATCCTCAGCCTGCTTTTTTCCTTTTTTTTTTTTTTTTTGACTTTTCTTTGTCTTTTGTACCACAAGGCTATATTTTGCTGCCTTATGTATTTGCTGACTTAGCTAATACTTTGTAAAATATCTGGCATACATTCTCAGACATATGTTTTCCGAAATATTGGTAAGTTATCTCATGCATCCTTAGTCGTCCAAATTTTCTCTGAGTATGTGAACCATGGTAACTAGATATTTGATATTATTTGTTCCAAAATTATTTAGTTTATTGCAAAAGTTTGAAAGAATGCAGTATCTCTCAGCTCATCTGGGAGCAGATGTCTTATATAAAAGTTTAAAAGAATGTGCAGTATCTCTCAGCCCATCTGGCAGCAAGCACCTTCTCACCTAGGGAGGAGGCATTACTAAGGCATTAGCAGGGTTTTTTCCCTCTGCACCCAACACGCAGCCATGTAGTTGTATCAGGGGGCCTGACCCAGAGCTTTTGGACATTATCTACTTATCTTCTGCTAGCATAGCATACTCTGCCCAGTAAAAGAAGTATTTATGTTCACCCTCATGCTGCGGTGACTCTAGCTTTACTTTTAACCCAGGCCCTGCATGGGTTGAATACGTGCTAGATACCTTTACCCATCTCTCCTAACTTCCCAAAGGCAACTGGAAAGGAGAGACACAGACAGGCAGTCTAAGACCATCTGTCTCCTGAGGATACAGGAGAAACAAGAGCCAAAAACGCACCCAACACAGCCCCATCCTTGTCCTTAACCACAAGAAGCATGAGGGCTTTCCCGGCCCAGACTGTTAATTCTGCCGACACAAGCATTGTCCTTGTTCATTCATTCCTGAGTGCTAGATATGGACCTTTCAAAGAAATCTAAGGAAAGAAGAACGGTTGCCAAGTGAGCCTTGCTTTGCATGGTCACACCTCTGAATGCTAACTCTCCTAAGGAAAGTCCCACTTGGGATGGGGCAGAAAGACAAGCCCCACTCCTCTCTATGGTCCTTGAATAGTGCCATGACACATCTGTTCCCTTGAAACTACCTACACAATAAACTGGCAGCTTGGTAAAAAAGTGGGCTCTGGCCGGGTGCAGTGTCTCGTGCCTGTGATCCCAGCACTTTGGGAGGCCAACATGGGTGGATCACTTGAGGTCAGGAGTTTGAGACCAACCTGGCCAACATGGCAAAACCCTGTCTCTACTAAAAATACAAAAAATTAGCCAGGCGTGGTGGCAGACAACTGTTAATTCCAGCTACTCGGGAGGCTGAGGCAGGAGAATTACTTGAACCCAGAAGGCGGAGGCTGCAGTGAGCCGAGATCGCACCATTGCACTCCAGCCTGGGCAACAAGAGTGAAACTCTGTCTCAAAAAAAAAAAAAAAGTGGGCTCTGTGTCCTGTGTTCTGTTGGCCATAGTGGGCACTCTGAAGTGCAGAGAGACCGAATGAGAAGCCAGACTGCAGGGAACTGCTATTAGTTATCAACTGCTGTATAGCAGACTGCCACAAAACTTAGCAGCTTAAAACAAAACACACTTAATTTCTTTTTTTTTAATTTCAGGTGTTTTTTATTCAAAGGTTCTTAAAAGAAATAAAACAGAAAAGCTAACAATCTGATGAAATGTACAGTTCAAAAATGAAAATGTCTTTTGGTGTTTAACAACAAGTCCCAGGAAAGAAAACTACAGAATTGTCTTGAACCGGACAAATAAGTTACCACTGGCAAGTCTGTGGCACTAGTAAAACAAAAATAAAAAATTAACTCTCTTGATCATATAGATATCTCTGTGAAAATCTTTTTATTTCAACCTGTACAAAAAGTCTTTCTTCGTAATTTTTTTTTATAATTTAATGGCTGTCTAGTATGTGATGTTTAATTTTTTTTTCATGTACAGAAGTTATGTTTCCCATATCTTACCCAACGAGTATGGCACTTAGTTGAGACATTTCTAGCAGCAGATTTCCCCTCCCCTCTAACCGAGCTATAAAATTTCTGTCCTAACTAATGAAAAAATATCAAGTAGTGAGAGACCCTGGTTTATAACTGTACTGGGTACACAGAGGGTGCTGCGTTCAGTCTGGACTTTCACAAAGCAGTAATATTCCAGGAAGCATAGAACCAATAATACCACAACTTTTAAAAAATGAAACAAAAACAGAAATACATTTCTCCTCTGACTATGTAATTTTCATTAGAATCTACACTTCCCAGAGCAGCAAAGACTTTTGAAACTATGAAGTGTCACTGACATCTATCATCAAATACAAGCATAAAATTTAAGAACTGAAAAATACTTGAAAGAAATAGCTGCTTAGCCCTAGCTTCAGAGCTAGGAGGATTTGGTCTGCGGAAACAGGGAAGGCCAGCAACCTGTCCCAGCACAAAAGAAAATAGACTCTGAGGTAGATAACTGAGCATACACAGCTGACCAGACAAGTACACAGTTCTGGAAGACTTAATTTACCATTGCTTTAAAAATATATGCAATTGCCTTCATAAAAGAGCTTTAATAACAGCAAATTATATGTACTAAAGTAGAAATAACTGTGTATTTATGAATCAGGAATTTCATAGTTTCAAAATTGGTTTTCTTTACACTTGAACACTTGTAGTGATGATGTAACACGTGACACTGCTTGAATCCAGATCTTCCTTCATGCTTTGTGTGTGTGTGTGTGTGTGTGTGTGTGCGTGTGTCCATACATCAATTAAAATTATAAAACCTAAATGTACAGTTTCTGTGGGTCAGGAATCTGCGAATGACTTAGTGGGTCCTCTACTTCAGAATCCCTCACAAGCTGCAATCAAGGTGTGTTGGCTGGGCTGCAGTCATCTCACAGCTTAGCTGAGAATGATCTGCTTCCAAACTCATGGAGTGCTGGCAGGATTTGGGACCTCACTGGTTGTTGGCAAGAGGCCACCCTCAGTTCTTGGTCACATGGGTCTCACCAGCATGGCGCCTTGCTTCATCAAAGTGTGCAAGCTGAAGTGGCAATAGAGAGAGTGCTAGAAAGATACAAGTCACCATCTTTTGAAGCTTAGTCACTTAAGGGACTGCACATTCTGTTCAGTAGAAGCAAGTCGTTAGATCCAGCCCACACTCAAGGGAAGAGGATTGCACAAGACATGAATACCAGGAGGCAGGAATCACTGGGGATGATGTTAGAATTATGCCTATTTGGTTGGGCATGGTAGGTCACACCTGTAATCCCAGCACTTTGGGAGGTCAAGGCAGGAGGATCGCTTGAGCCCAGGAGTTCGAGACCAGCCTAGGCAACATAGTGAGACCCGCCCCACCAACCGTCTCTATTAAACAAACAAACAAAAAGAATCATGGCTAATTATATGGAGGAAATCCTAGGCCAAATGACATTGGATCTTCTCTGCTGCTGCTGCTGCTGCTAGCAAACTTCTGCAAAGCAGGAAGGGCCTCTCTAGAGAGTCAGCCAGATTGAGAGGACGTAGGGTGGGTGTGAGGAAGAGTGAGTGCTACAAGACAGTATGAGGCGAGGTGAGTCCAAGGTAGAACGAGGACAAGGGACAGGGTTCCATTTTCAGCAGTGGGGCTGAGTAGCGCAGAACTGCAGAACCAACTGCAGATGCCACGGGCAGTACCTCCTCTAATTGGGGCAAATATTACAGAAAGGGTCTTCTCTAAATTTCCCCAAACTGTAGGAGGTGTTTCCTATTACATTCTATATTACTGTTTTACTAGGAGAAAGAGTGGTCCATTTTGCCCAGAACCTAACATGGGCTCCAAGTGGAGAAGATGTGACTAACAAGGCATGTCAGTAACTGCTGCAGAGCCCTGCAAACCTGAACCCCCACGCTGCCGTTTTGTTTGGGATACAATCTTAATATCTCCCTGCTCCTCAGCACTCATTCAAAGCTATACAGAAAGAAGTCCTTCAGTTCCATGTTTTTATCAGATCCAGTAAGGCTTCCCCTACAAAGACCAAGGCATAAACACAGCCCTGTGACTGTGGTTTTCACACAGTAATTACAACACCTCATCATGTTATTAGTGCTGGCTAGATGTAGATTTTGAGAATTAGATTTTTAGTGAAGATTTAATTTCTTGGAATTAATTTCCCCTTGTGTAATCTCCCTTCTTGATTTTGTTTTGGCAGGAGTGACACTATTTGTGGCCCTTTATGACTATGAAGCACGGACGGAAGATGACCTGAGTTTTCACAAAGGAGAAAAATTTCAAATATTGAACAGCTCGTAAGTTTGGAGAGGGAGGAGAAGTGTGTGTACCTTTCAGATTGAGAAGGGTTCTTGCATTTCCGGTCTGCACCTCTTCAGATGTCTGAAACACTAAAAGAACATTTCCTAAATTCACTAGTTCATAACAATATACTTTGAGAAAAAGAAGAGTCAGTGACACAGTGCAGTATTTTATGGCACTGTGTGTCCAGGGAGATTTTCAGAGAATACCAAAAATACTAGCAGAGTCCATGTGTATTGGTTTTGGTTTAGGTTTAAAGGTTGTAAAAGCACCAGCATCCTCCATAGCCCTCAGTGTTTCTCCAGACCTACAGTTTCAAGTGATTGGCATAAGCCTTGGCTACCCATGTTTCATGCCCTCTGCCTTGGGATTTTCTTCACATTTCAGATGTTACACTGGCTAAGCCCTCACTTGAGGCTTGCAAGAAGTTCTTTGTTTTATAAACCACCAAACATTTCACTGGTGAAGCCTGTGGAGGCGTCTCCCTGTAATGAAAATTTGGGAGTGACTGAAGTCTTTTGGAGATAGAAGAGAAGTGATTTCACCTACTCATGAATGACTAGGCTGTATGGCTGTTTAAAGTTGGCCTGGAGTAACAGCAGTTACACAGGCAGTGGGGAGATTTCAAGAGTGAGGATCACTCCCTTTTCAAATCCTACATTCAATACCTCCATAAGGAAGAGTAAATAAGGGTTAGATTTTCTTATGGTTTATAAATACTGCCTCTATTAGATTGAGGCAGTGTGCATGGATGAGGCCCTTCAGAAAAATCTAGGCTCTGAAGAAAGTTGGGGTTTGGGGGGCTCCCACATCAGCAATCCAGGCATCTCAAGCATCCCTATGAGTGTTCCCAGTGGTTGGGAAAGAATGCCACCCAGGGCTGAGGGGCACACCAGGAAGTCCTTCTATGCCACCAAGTCTGGTTGCTTTTCCTCTGCTCTCTGAGCAAACTGGATTCCATGATGGTGGAAGGACTTGGAGCCAGGCTTCTCAGCCTTCCCAGAAGGATGTGCCAGAGGAAGTAAGAGGCAGCCCTGCTCACGTTGCACACCCAGGAAAGAGGAGTGCTGATTGTCACAGGGAACCCCCTCAGGCCTGAAAACTGCCTCCTTGGAAAGCCCACCCTTCCCTGGAATGCCGCCTGGCTCACAGAACCATGCACTGAGAATATGCTGCCTTTCAACAGCAAGAACTGAGTACGTCCGTAAGGAGCCGATGACTCTCTTTGAGACATCAGAAGACACGATCTACATAGCAACAAGTTTTCAGACATACATTAGTATTGTCATCATTAACAAAGGTGTGGGATGGGTTTTTTAAAGGTTTTTATTAAAATTCATGCAGAAACATGCACTTGTCAAAAGTGTACACAGTGATGATTGCACAACAAGGTGAACGTCCTTACTGCCACTCAAGTGTACACTTAAAAATGATTAAAATGATAAATTTTATGTTGCCTATATTTTACCACAATTTTCAAAAAGTATACAGTTTGCTGAATTTTCACAAGCTGAATATGCCTGAATTTTCACAAGCTGAATGTGCAGCCACCACCCAGGTCAAGAAGAGTGTTACGTGCACCCCAGGAGTCCTCCTCCTGTAGCCACAGGAATTTTTTAAAAAAATAGTCAACAGCTACCATTTATTGAAGGCTCCTGATGAACCAGCCATGTGCTCAGTTACAAACGTTCTCAGGCATTCTTCCACAACTGTCTGAGGTATGCATCGACGTCATCGTTTGACATCTGAGGAGCTGGAGGCCCAGATTAGGAAACTGCCCCAGAGCACAGAGCTGGCAGGTGGCAGAGCTCAGGGCAAGGAACAGGGAGGCAACCTGAGAACAGGGTCAGGTTTGATCTGGGAAGGGCCCAGTACTTTATCAAAGGGGATGGGACCCTTCAAGTGACATGAAGGTGTGGAGAGTTGGCTAGGGCTGGGGAGGAGGGAATTGGACTTTGATCCTCCCTTGGATATACCTCCTTGCTGTTATTTTGATTCTCAGATGACTGCTGCTTGTTGGAGTCTATTAGCTTTGAATTCTGAAATACGCCCCCTCTTTACCTCCCCAGTTTATTCAATATTCCCTACATGCCAAGGTTGATTAGAAATTTCAAGACTATTTGCAGACTTTCAACCTCAAGAACCAAGGAATAGTGGAGTGCAGACCCAGCTCTCTGGGAGGCTCTGTCCACACTGCACGTGCATCTGTGCATCAGGCTGGGGGCATTGGAAAGTCAGGCGCTGCCAATGTCAATCCCATGCCTACTTCCTTTGTTAATCTGGAAAGGATCTGCAATGTCACCAAATTGAAATTTTAGAGAAACACTTAAGGGGGATCCAATCTGTCTCAGTCTATATTTTGCAACTTCCATGCACAGCCTTTGCTGTTTACAGAGTCCTTTGAGCCTCCAGCCCTGTTCTTGTGGAGGAAAATATCACAAAGCTTCTCTTCCTCTTAATGTTCTTCCTTTCTGCCAGTGGAATTTCGTATCAGTGGAATTTTAAGTCCTTTCTCAAGGTTATAGAAAAGAAAAATAAGGTTTGTGTAACAAGACGATATCCTGAAGTCAAGGGTAATAACAGGGAAGAGAAAATCATGAAGGAAAAACAAAGCAATAATACGGAAGCAGATGGCACGCAGCTCCTCCCCTCCCCCATCCTCTCCCGCCTCTGGCTCTCACCCGCGGAGGAAGGGATGGGGCTCTGTTCTGCTGGGGCAGCTGCCACACCTCCTAGTGTGTGTCCACCCACTCCCTTCCCCTGTCAAGAGGCAGGCACTGGAGGCCACAGGGCTGGCTTTGTTGAAATAGAGATACACCATGGGATATGCGTGTATGTACTTACCCAGAGGCAGTGTTCCTGCTGCCCAGCAAGGGGCAAAGGTGCTTCATTGACCTGTTGTAAGTGTTCAGTGTCATGTATTAGAACATTATTAAATTTGAACCCGTTTTGCAAAATGTTTACGTGCATCCATTTTATTCCCTGTTTTTACATTTCAAGACTAGTCATTTACCATCTAGGAACAGTTGCTCTTTAAAATGTAATAAATGTTTTACGCAGAGTGGGGTAGTGGTCACAGCCAAGGGCAGTTGTTGTTGTTGTTTTCTATTGTGATAAAAAGAAATCTTGGTTTAGAGCCCCACCCAAGCATTGGATAAAATTGTTACTGATATACTCTCTAAAAATCAGATTATAAAAATGCTGCAGTACTGAGCAAATCAAGGCTGACTTCTGTTGGCAAATACCACTCCCTGGCTCCAAGACTCTAGGGCTCCCAGCTCCTGGCCCACAAGCCTATGAGCAACTTTGGAGTTTGGGGATAGGCTCTTTTCTTGGTGGGGTGACAGAATCTTTTAATATGTCTTTAAATCAAAGGAATAGAGAGAGCTATTATGAAACCTTTCAAAGCCATTCTAAACCAGCGCCAGGCTTTAAATCATGTATTTGAATTAGACCAAGATAACAAAGAATATCTCACCAAGTGTAAATTGAAGAATCTGAACTATAAGAATAGTTTAAAGAAATACAGCTTTAACAATGCGAACTACCCACAGTAACTCAAGAAATAAAAGGTAACATAGTAAACCTCCTATTTTCCTAAATCCACATGAATATTCAGTATATTTATAGGTGAATTGGTGCTTCTAGTGTATCAAAAAGATGACTTACTCACTTGCTCAACAGCTCTTGATAAATATTTTGAGTCTGTACCAGCCTCTCTGGGCTCAACATGTGAAGTTTACTACATAAGAAACTGAATCTTTGTCACCTTGTGTCTCCTTTGATGAAGAAAGTGACCCTGGAAAGCCTAGGAAAAGAGAAATCAAGGATTTTCTCTTCCTCATGAGTAGCCAAAAACCCTTGAGAGATTAATAGGGTCAAGTAAGAAAATCATGAATTCTTGATTCATGACTTTAGAATGAGCTGATAATTGCATTCTGGTCTGTGCTACACGATTTAGGTACATAGACCAAAATGAGATAGTTAATGCCAGATTTGAATTGTAAATGACTTCATTAATGCCAGATCACCTGAATAAGGCTGGGCTTGTCCCAGCCTGCAGCAAAATGTATTGGTTTCCTGCCCCCATTGACATTTTCACATACCCTAAAATTGATGCTAGCCTTTTTTTTTCTTAATTCAATTAGAACTAACTTGATGAAGTTTATCTTGCATTAAAAAAAATAAAAATAAAAAAATAAGCCTCTGCTACAAGCACTTAATTTTTTCCTCGCCATTTTGGAGCATTTCCCAGGCTGGGCGGGAGGAGGTACAAGGGGAAGAGATGGGTATTGTTATTTTTATGATGAAATGTCTCCATCTAGTGGAACTTCAGAGCAGTAAATGTTGTCACTATATTAAAGTGAAGATTCTCTCCAAAGCCATTTCCTTAAACACATACAGTGTTTAAAGAAAAAAATTAACTTCCATATATGTTCTTGGATGATATCCTTACGACTGTACGTATTCCTTTTGGAAGACATAGAAATGAGACCGGTACAAGCTGTTGAGATGTTAAAACATTTTTAATGTCATGATTTGAGCCTGAAAGAAAGGGATGCTTACAATAGAGCAGCACTGTGCTAGTCCCACCCAGTTGGTAACGTTCTAGCTCTTAAGTTGGGAAGTGGGTTCACGGGGTTCATGTATACCGTACCTATATTCTTCAGTATGTGTAAATATTTCATAACAAAAATCTAGACATGAACTAAATTTAAGGTTATGAATAAATCTAGACCTGAACTAAATGTAAGGTTATGAATAAAGGACTTTGTGAATATGAGAACTGTACTTTTGATTGATTTGTAATAGGGTAAAAAGGAGAGATTAGGAAACTGATTAAAACATAAGGTTTTAAAAACCTTTGCTGACACCTTGGTTTTCTGTGGGCTCTTCTGTTACCTCTGCCACCAGACACTTTCCCACAACGGCACCCACAGTGCACACTGGCTTGTCACCTTTGTTCTATTGCTCTATTAAATCCTATCTGGAGTGGTTGCTCACTGCTCACCTCGCTCAGAGAGCCCAGCTTTAGAGAACAGCCCTGGAATAAGGCTTGAGTTTAACGTGGAGGCTGGTTATTCTCTACCTGATTAAATCTGTCTGGGAGCATCTTTTACCATGGCCAAAAGCCAACATATTTTTTTCCCTGGCTGAAAGCTTTGACATAGAAACCAGCCAAAAAGCTGATTTAAAAAAAAAAAAAAAAGGCCTGGAGTTTTGCTTGCTGCCTCCAAGGACCAAAAAAGGAGGGAGAGAAGGTGCTGAGCCTCAGGAGATCAGATTTGCTGGGAGGTCTGATTTGCTTGAGGGCAATCATGTCCTTGACCTCAGGCTGGTGGAAGGTTCTGCAGATACTCAGTGGATGTCAGAGCCACAGCACCTCATCCATTCCCTCCCCGATGTTAATGGGAAGAGGTACACACTCCATTCCTGCTCTTTGTCACAGGTAGGCCTGTGTAAACCCAAGCAGATGAACTTGAACTGTTTAATGTACTCACTGGCTTCAAAATGAGAGTAGCTACAGGCTCCCCTTTCACCTCCTCTGAGAGCTCCCCAAGTTAATACCACACTCCCATACTGCGGCGTGGAGCCTAAGGCAGTACAAAGTGGCATGAGTAAGTCTCACTCCCTTGCCAAGTTTCTGTGCTTCCCCTGTGTGAGCACATGCAGCTATACCCACCCTTCTCCCCTGCTCATCAGCCTCAGGCCAGTGCCCTGGACATTTGAGGGAATCACCTCTGATTGAAAATGCCTGGGGAAGGCAAGCCTATTGTCTTCATCATTCTACCTGCAGAGAGCTGTCTCCCCATTGTTTCCAGAGCAAGCCAGGCAGGTGTTTAGAGTATCCTTCATCCCTTACCAGACCTCCTAACAAGCTTCCCTTCCCAGATGATCTGCAACTAGGATGTTTTTCTTAAGCAGGCTGAGGCTGGGTTCCCTTTCCCTCCGTCCAAGTTGAGGACACTAACCAAGCAAAATGCCTCTCTTTAAGAGAGACCTCTCATGGCCAGGATCCCCACATTCTTAATTCACAAATAAGGCAAAAGACAACAGTAGGTTCATCTCATGGCTGATTCGAACTGGAACCTTCTGAGCTTGACAGGGGAGCTATGTTGGCGTTCAGAGTAAAGGAATAGGTTGGAGAAATCAGGTGGCAGGATGATTAGGTGGCAGTTATATACTTCAGATCTCAGTGAGTCTCTAAGTGCAAGATGCTGAAATGGTCAACATATTTACTTTTCTTTTTTCTTTACAGGGAAGGAGATTGGTGGGAAGCCCGCTCCTTGACAACTGGAGAGACGGGTTACATTCCCAGCAATTATGTGGCTCCAGTTGACTCTATCCAGGCAGAAGAGTATGTTTCGTTTTATTTTCACTTAACTACTTGTTTTTAAAAGTCGGTTGCTACAGTAGAATGCCATTAACGTTGGGCAGGAGGGAGAAGAAATTCACAACAGTGATTAAGGCTGAATTTCGCAGGCTTTCTGCCCTGGTTTTTGTTCTATGTAATATTAACTTAATGTTTTTCTTGAAGCCTGCTCACTCTTATTTTGAAAGGAAACTTTCTATCAATACCTTAAATGAAAAACCAGTAAAACTTGTCATAGATTAAAAGTAGCCATAAAAATATGAAATCCTAGCTAGAGCATATATTAATTGCCAACCCAAGTTTCTAAGCCCACAGTCTGCTCCTTCTGTTGCGGGGAGAGAAGAGAGAGTAGCAAGTAATTGCCAGAGATTAAACTAAGACTTTTCTCCTAAGTGTGATCAGAAATACCAAAAGGGTGCTGAAAAGACACCTTTTATGCCCAGTAAAAGTGACTCACATACAGTGTGTCCTTCCAACTTGGGAAACACTACAGTGATTTGGAACCCCAGTTGGTTTCTTTGATAGTAAATAGTGATGGGCAGTTAATTTGGCCCAACTGTTCAACTGGTAGCAGTTTAGGAAGGTGGTCAGTAGGCTGAAGGGATCTAGAAAGGATAACCTTTCTCCCTTCTCCTGACCCATGGGGATTAATGGGCACTCCCAAGGGGAAGAATTGCCTGTGGCTGTTTGCCAGCCCTGACTTCTGAACTGAAGGAAGGGGAGATGGAGCCATGATTTCCCAAATGCAGGAACTTGGCCTCCTCCCTGACACCTTGGGTCTTGCCTCTCTAGAAAGGTTGTTGAGAAAAGTCAGTCACTGAGTCCAGCCTTTCGCGCTGATATTTAATTTCGCCATGGATTTGTTTAAGCAGTGCAGAGGGGATTGGGCTCCACACCCTAGCCAAATCCCCAGTTGGATTGTTCTCTTCTTTAATTCCCTCGTATTTCCTCTAAGAGGATCTGTTTTGTTTCCCATTCTCAAATACTCAGTGGTTCTTAGCTATTTTTTTCTCCTAGTGAGTGTGTTTCATCATCAGTGAAACAAGGTATTTGTATTTAATTTGTATTTTAGGACAGGTTTGCAAACATCTTAGTGTTCTTTCAGAATAAAAAATACCACCAAAAGGTAGCATTACCCTGATTTAACTGGGAATTTGTCAGCTATATATTTAAGTTATATTTATAATGGTCAACTTCTTAAATATTTTATTTTTAAAGAATATTATTTTTTAAAATAATGCCTTTAGTTTTATATATGCAATTAACTGTTATTATTTTAAAATACTATTGTTTTGGTACAATCCATTGTTCTAACAATTCCTCTTTTACCACTGTTTTACACGGCATTCTAATTGGGTTATTGGTACAAATCCAGAAAGCCATTTCTCGCAAATAATTGGCATAATAGTCTTTACACCAACTGGTGCTAGATTAAGGATTGTTGCACATTTTGGTGCCTCTAGAAGTCACAGAGGAGCTAACAGGAAGTGTCTCTTTTCTTCAGTGAAACATCGGTTCACGAAATAATTTGACAGTGAACTCGTAATACCTACATTCAAGCATAATGAATTGAAATTTCATTTTAGAATCTGGATCCTTTCACAGTAAAACATTCTAAAAATTGTTCCCACACACAGATTCCAATTGAATACTCCAGCATTCTCCCTTGGGTTTGGGGGGCACCTGCTGCTCATTCAGCACCTAATGCTGAAATCTTAACTAATTGCCAGGCTTGGTTTAGGCTTGAGAATGCAGGGGGAAGACATAGGGCAAATAACAAAAGTCTTGGGGTGACTTAATTTGATGCCTCCTAAAGTGGCACAGAGTATCATCAGTTTCTTCAGGGATAATATATTGAAATATCTGCAAAACTAAGTCATTTTTAAGGACATGCTTATTGGCCAGGCACAGATCTCAAATATACAGTTAACCAGTCCCTACAGTTATGCCAAAGAGAAGATCTCTCAGGGCCAGGTGTGGTGGCTCACTCCTGTAACCCCAGCACTTCGGGAGGGCAAGGCAGGAGGGTCACTTGAGCTCAGGAGTTTGAGACCAAAGACAGTCTCACCCTGTCCCCAGGCTAGAGTGCGGTGGCCTTATCTCGGCTCCCTGCAACCTCTACCACCCTAGTTTAAGCAATTCTCGTGCCTCAGCCTCCCAAGTAGCTGGGATTACAAGCACATGCCACCACGCTCAGGGGGCATCATAGGGAGACAGTCTCACTCTGTCCCCAGGCTAGAGTGCCATGGCCCTATCTCGGCTCACTGCAACCTCCGCCTCCCTGGTTCAAGCAATTCTTGTGCCTCAGCCTCCTGAGTAGCTGAGATTATAGGCATATGCCACTACGCCCAGCTAATTTTTGTATTTTCAGTAGAGACAGGGTTTCACCATGTTGGCCAGCCTGGTCTTGAGCTCCTGACCTCAGGTGATCCACCTGCCTCAGCCTACCAAAGTGCTGGGAGCCAACATGCCCACCCTCCACAAAAAAAAATTTTTTAATTAACAGGTGTGGCGCTGTGCACCTGTAGTCTTAGCTACTCAGGAGGCTGAGGTAGGAGGATTGCTTGAGCAGTCCTCAACCTGGGGAGGTTGAGGCTACAGTGAACTGTGATTATGCCACTGCTTTCCAGCCTGGGTGACAGAGCAAGACCCTGTCTCAAAAACAAAAAGGAAAAGGAAAAAGATGATGTACACAGATCACAATGCAGGTGCTTGGTAAAGGCATTTACTTATCCAAGTCCTCACACCTAGGGGGAAAACAAAATACAAATAAGTACTCACGGGTATTTTTCTTGGAGTTCTTATAGGTAGAAGTTACTGAAAAAATATTATTCCTTTATTCATATCTATCTATTCTTTTTTTAATGCTTGATTAATTATCTTCATATACATTAAGACTGTTTTGTTATTTCCCAGCAGTTACAGTAATGCTCAGAAATTAAGAGTCTTCAAGAGTCTTTTCTTTTTTTGAGACACAGCCTCTCTCTCTCTCACCCAGGCTGGAGTGCAGTGGCACAATCTCAGCTCACTGCAGCCTCGGCCTCCCAGGTTCAAGTGATTCCCCTGCCTCGGCCTTCTGAGTAGCTAGGCTTACTGGTGCCCACCACTACACCCAGCTAATTTTTGTATTTTTAGTAAAGATGGAGTTTCACCGTGTTGGCTAGGCTGGTCTCAAACTCCTGACCTCAGGTGATCCTCCCGCCTCAGCCTCCCAAAGTGCTGAGATTATAGGCGTGAGCCACTGCACCTGGCCTAGAGTCTTTTAGATAAGTGTGGAAAGGGTCCCCTGCAGTTGGCATTTCAAATCAAGGTCTTAGATTTCTCCTTTTGTGCATACAAGTGGCAGTTTCAACACAAACCAGTTCCTGTCATGTCTGAAGGGGAAGAAAACAACCCACAATTCAAATTGTTTTTGTTTTTTGTTTTTTTTTTTTTGAGACGGAGTCTCTCTCTGTCACCAGGCTGGAATGCAGTGTCGCAATGTTGGCTCACTGCAACCTCCGCCTCCCAGGTTTAAGCAATTCTCCTGCCTCAGCCTCCCAAGTAGCTGGGACTACAGGCATGTGCCACCATGCCCAGCTAATCAAATCTGATTTTCTTAAAGAGTGAAAGAGATGAATTAAGGATAGAATTCAGGATAGATTGAAAAGGAACTGAATCAAGCTAGAAAAAATACATACAGGGAAAGGCTAAGGACTAAATTGGAGGCAAGGGGAATTCATGGGCAAAAGAGGCCTATGCTATTGCATTTTGTAAATGACTGTCACAAAGTATTTTATTTCCTTGATCTCATTTAAAGGTGGTACTTTGGAAAACTTGGCCGAAAAGATGCTGAGCGACAGCTATTGTCCTTTGGAAACCCAAGAGGTACCTTTCTTATCCGCGAGAGTGAAACCACCAAAGGTAAGATAACGAGTTGAAGAAGTTGGCTTGTCATTCAAATCTGTGGATTAGTCAGAGGGGATGAAAGGCTTATCTCTAATGTACAAGATTTTAAAATGGCACATATCCTCCCTGCCTGTGAGTGGAGTCCTGTTTTCAGTTTTCCCTCCAGGCTCTAGAACTGCAGACAGCACCAAAAGAACTACAGAGGCTCCAAATCAAGACCTTCCCCCTGAAACGGACTGGGGCAGCAAGCTCTGGGCACACAAGATCATAGAATTTTCAGAAGTCCTTTAGAATTTTAATTTTCTGAAACTCTTAGTTCCTCAGGTGCCAGTCATATGGGTTGTTTTGCTTTTCTTTTGTTTTTTAAATAACTGAGGACTTCACTTTTCTTCCTTCAACTGCTGGAGTTTTTATTATTTAACAACTCATTACAGCCCACAAGAGGAGATGGGTCAAGGAAGAAAAGATTAGTGCCCTCTAGCTTAATCGGCCAGATTATCTGCTCCTGTAAAAAGTGTTGTAAAGCAGAAGCTTGAAGCTCACTTCTAGAGAAACAAGCCTTAGATTTATTTTGCACATGCTGTCCCCACCTCCCAGTATGCCCCTGGGTAGTGAAGACAAGAATAGCAAGCTCAGCAGGGCTTCGTGGTCCTTCTCTCTATCCTGGGGGGAGGGAGTGTCGGAATTGAGTCTACCCAGTATCAGGCAACAAGGGGTACTGAATCGTCTGTTTAAGAAAAATATCCAGGAAGCTTTCAGTCTCAAGGGCAGAATCATTTTACTGCTAATATCTTCTGACATTTGCAGGACATCAAGAAGCATCCTCTTCTTGTTACTGAGTGGAGATGCTGTATGTGTGTTTGTGCGCCCTTGATAATTATTAGTCAGTCAAGAAAATGAGGCCTAAAAAACTAGCTAGTACTCCAAATGATTGGAGCTGCTAATGCTTTGCGTGTTTACCAGGTGCCTATTCACTTTCCATCCGTGATTGGGATGATATGAAAGGAGACCACGTCAAACATTATAAAATTCGCAAACTTGACAATGGTGGATACTACATTACCACCCGGGCCCAGTTTGAAACACTTCAGCAGCTTGTACAACATTACTCAGGTAACCTTAATTCTAACTACCTACTAGCCATTTGGATGCTGGTGGGAGTAGATAGGCCCAGAGCAGGAAAGTGGTAAAAACTAATATATACAAAATCATTCATAGAATATGTTTTCTTTGCCAGCCGCTCCAGGTGGGGCTTGGCTGAATAGATTCTGTTGCTGCTGTTCTGTAGTTATTATTAGTTCCACATGTTTGTCCAAAGATTCTATAATATTTTTGTTTCCCAAGTAGAAAGAAATAGGTTAAATTTTAAAAGTTGTTTGCTTTTTCATCTTCATCCTAAAATACTTGCAAGTTGTCTTTTGCCATTCCCCCGCATTGCATAAGAGTAAGCAGTCGCTGGGAGGCACTTACATGGGGACTCTACAAAGATCTTGTGTTTCCACCATCACTTTACACTAAGCACTTGCAGGAATGGCTGCACATACATTTCATTCTCATGTGATCCATTTATCATGTTTCCTAACTAGACTTAGACTTACATAACCCACAGCTCTTAGAGCTATTACATCTATTGTGTTAAACTTTTAAAACGTATATCAGTCTCTGTCCTAACACCCAGGTATCACCATTATTTTGTTGTTCCTGAAAACATATAATTATTAGGTGTTCAGATTACACATTTTATCAAAGAATGTGGTTTCATGTGCAATTGTTAAAATGTATTTCTTAGATTAGCAAGTATTATATCCTACTATATCTTACATGCTCACATGTGCCTATAAATATAGGTGCACATGTACAGATACATGTCTATATCCTATTAAGCCTAGAAGTTTTTTGTGTGACCCATTTCTCCATTTTCTATTGTTCTCCAGGACAATAGTAAGACACAAAAATAGTATATGATTTACCTCTAGTATTGCTCTATGCACAATCGTTGAAATATGTATGTATAATTTTTAGCATGAAAAAGCAGTCTTTTGAAAATGACATTGAAATACGTATGTATAAGTTTTAGCATGAAAAAGCAATCTTTTGAAAATGCCTATTGATCCCTGGCACTAATGAACAATAGAAAATATTAACAGCACTTGCAGTGCTAGTTCATTACGGCATGGGTTCACTTGGTTTATGTGGAGTCTAATGAAACATTTGGGAGAAATGGAACAAAATATCTCCCTGAGCTTAAGTGATATACTCAAAATGCCTGCATGTTGTAAGGATTTTTCAAATGCTGAAATATATTTCATTACAGCCAAACATTAGCAGGATCCCCAGGGTTTGGATCATTTGAAAATATTGTGTTGGAAAGGGCACCTTAATAACATCGTAAAGCTGGAAGGAAAGAGGGGATATGAACAATAGACACTTTTTTTAATCTCAGGGAAAAAAATCCATCTCACGTTAGACTTGTTTTTATATTGGCTTTCCCTCTTCCCTCTTTCTCTCTCACACAATAAAATGCCTTTGAAATATTGACACATAAATAATTTCCCACCTAAACATCCCAGAGCCTGATTCCATCAAAAAGAAAGGAGTAAAAAGCAAGTTACAGCACAGCAGCACATCTGCTTTCCCTGGGTCCGGGGGCTTCCAGCAGGGTAGGGGGGGGTCTGTCCACCTCACAAGGCAGGCTCTGTCAGCTTTTGTCACTCCCTGATTTCTTATTCTTTGTTACCTTTTTTTGCCTGCCTGATTATTGCTTGGCATTTAAGTTCCCCTTAGCCCTGCCAGATTCTAAAAGGTTATATTCTTTTTAAAAAAGAAGAGAAAGAAGGAAAGAAGACAAAGAGAGAAAAAAAAAAACCTCCGAGTGATAACTACTTTTTCCCTTTTTTTTATAAAGAACACTTTCTTTCACATCCTTGAATTTCTGTGAATTTTGGTTTCCATTCTTTCTCCTTTCAAACTAGACACCTAAATTATACATCGAAGACTGTTAAAAGGATTTCTTTTTCCATAGAAAATATCAAAGAAGCAGCCCAGGAGTATCTGACTTGGTGGAATGGAATCAGTTAGAAAGCCAAAGAAATCCCTAAAAATGTGACTTCTTTTTTTCCCCACCAGTTATAATCTTCAGCCTTACCAGTTTATAACAGTTTAACGTTCTATAGAGGAATCCTGTACTAAAGTTTTAATTTTAAATATAGTCATACAGAGAGATCCCCAATCCCCTGGGTAATCTAGATATTCAAGGTGGGGAAGAAGAGTCATGTTGACATTCTTTAATCCAAATGCACTTTTTGAAATTAGTAAGGATATTTTCAGCATTCCCAAAAACATGTTATTAGCACATTGAGCTGAAAACGTTTTTCTTACTCACTGAGTACAGAAACCAAAGCAGTCTGTGTGTATATCTATGTATAGACTATCGTACCTGAGCTTATGGAGGAGTCTAAATTTAAAATGTCCTCTGTTCTACCTCCAATGAACGTGTTTCCGTGTGTGGCGTCTGATCTTCCACAATGTGTGTGGTCGTCTTCTGGCGTAGCACTGTTTGAGGAGCGCTGTACGCTGCTAGTGTGGGTTTGCACTTATGAGTGTTGTCGTTACATGTGTTCTGCTTTTCTCTCCCTCTCCTGCCCCTGCCCTGCTCCATCAGAGAGAGCTGCAGGTCTCTGCTGCCGCCTAGTAGTTCCTTGTCACAAAGGGATGCCAAGGCTTACCGATCTGTCTGTCAAAACCAAAGATGTCTGGGAAATCCCTCGAGAATCCCTGCAGTTGATCAAGAGACTGGGAAATGGGCAGTTTGGGGAAGTATGGATGGGTATGCTGAGACTCAATTACTCTATTATTGACTTCCTCGTTTGGGAAATCCCAAACACCGAAGATGGAAGGTGAAAATAAAGACTGCGTGACCGAGAAGAAAGGTTGAATTAATAATAGTGGGGAAGAATGATTTCAGTTTTGGTTTTAATATTCTGGAATTTCTGGGAAAAAAGATAGTAAATGGGCAGAATTGGCAAATGGCTCAAGTTGTACTGTTACATGAGCCTCAATTCATAAACCAGCAAATGGTACAAGGAATGTTTCCAGCTCCCATAAAAGATGTTGCCCTTCATTTCCAAAAGCAAATATTTGTTGAGTGTCACCCTAACGGGCAAGTCACCTTCCATCTTTCCTAGTGCATGCATAATTATGGATTATAAGGACAGTGTTTTCTTTATTAATTCCCTTTCCTGTAGAGAAAGCTGATGGTTTGTGTTTTAACTTAACTGTGATTGCATCGAGTTGTACCCCACAAACTTCTGGATTGGCTAAAGATGCTTGGGAAGTTGCACGTCGTTCGTTGTTTCTGGAGAAGAAGCTGGGTCAGGGGTGTTTCGCTGAAGTGTGGCTTGGTAAGGCAGAGGGCACATTTTGTTTTGGCTGCATCTCAAAGCCGATTAAAAGGATGGTTTTGAACAAAAATGCACACACAGCCGTTGGGACAAAGACACTTAACCTGGATAACTAGACAGGCACAGGCCATCCAGATTTTCAGAATATGCTGATACCTTGCTGTGCTCATCTGTCCTACTTCATGTGGTTAATTAGGGTACCCGCAGAACAGGAAACCAGTAACTATGAATCTGGTGTTTCCTCTTCCTAAGAAATGGGAAGGTAAGATACTGTATATGGGCAGCCATAAGAAAGACCGTGGACATTTTGCTCGATGGGCCTGGGTTTGAATCCTTACTAGCTAATCAACCATGAACAATGGGCATATTTTACTCCTTTAAGCCTCAGTTTTTTCATCTGTAAAATTGGAATGATACTTTTTGGTTTTTTTTTGGGACGGAGTCTCGCTCTGTCGCCAGGCTGGAGTGCAGTGGCGCGATCTTGGCTCACTGCAACTCCCGCCTCCTGGGTTCAAGCAACTCTCTTGCCTCACTCAGCCTCCCGAGTAACTGGGACTACAGGCATGCGCCACCACACCCAACTAATTTTTGTATTTTTAGTAGAGACAGGGTTTGACCATGTTGGCCAGGATGATCTCGAACGCCTGACCTCGTGATCCGCTCGCCTCAGCCTCCCAAAGTGCTGAGATTACAGGCATGAGCCACCACCTCCGGCCAGAATGATACTTATTTTATGGGATTATTTTTAGGATTACATGGGTTAATATGTTTAAAGTCCCTTGCAGATAGTAGATATTCAGTAGACATACATACTTCTCTTTATTTGATTGTCATCGATGAGGCTGGCTGCACTATACCTTTGTAATTTCTTTTGTAGCCCTTTTGGGTCAGTTGCAGCTTTGCTGCATGAGACAATTCATGGACTTAGGCCCCACTCAAAAACATGTTTCAGTAAAACACTATTAATACTTATGGAATCCTCCATCTTCCTTCCTCAGAGCTGATTAAAAGCAATATAGATCAGTGTCCTTTGCTTTGTGTGGGTATAGATCTTTAGGTGTGGTCTGCATGAAAAGAGTTAATACAGTTAAAGCACTTAACATAGCCCAGCAAGTGATAAGTACTACAAAGATATATGTAGGTAGGTAGATGGATAAATAGGTAATAGACAGACACGTACATATGTATGAGTTAGCTAGTTTGATAAGAAATCCACATTATTGTGTCCATCTCTCTCTGGTCTTTATCTCAAGTACTGTAAAATATATGACCTCCTTCTACCTCATTCACCCTCTAATAATAGAGGATTTTAGTCAGATTACTCACACAATCACAGAGGATTTGACCCTATAAGAAAATTTATTTTCAAATTTTACAAATAATCAACTTTAAATCATTACATATACTGTTCACATTTTGTTTCCCAATAAACACAAGACAACATGCCCATCAGAATTGAGCTGGATATCTGTGTAATTTACCAGGTCTGTATTACAGAGGAAGATCTTACTGTATTTAAAATTTGGGGTGCTCTTTTTTTTTCTTTTCTTTTCTTTTCTTTTTTTTTTTTGAGACAGAGTCTCGCTCTATCGCCTAGGCTGGAGTGCAGTGGTACAATCTTGGCTCACTGCAACCTCCGCCTCCTGGGTTCTAGCAGTTCTCTGCCTCAGCCTCCTGAGTAGCTGCGATTACAGACACTTGCCACCACACCCAGCTAATTTTTGTATTTTTAGTAGAGACAAAGTTTCACTGTCTTGGCCAGGCTGGTCTTAAACTCCTGACCTCATGATCCACTCGCCTCAACCTCCCAGGTGCTGACTCTTAAATAGCAAACATCACTTATAAATTGTCAAATTTCCCATGAATGCTTAGTGGGCAGATATTTTATGAAATTTAAATGAATTTTTCTTTAAGCCACTTGTTTTTCCATAATTTATATTTTTGTAGGTTACATGTTGTAATTATATGAACCATGTCTTTAAAGGGATAATAGGAACTGCTCCAATTTACAGAATTCTTAAATTCCAAAGGCAGTTATATTAAGTATAAAAATCTTAATTTAAACCAGTCTTTTTTTTCAAATAGAAAATAATCTAAATTAGCAGATTTTTCCCCTTTATAAAGTTATTCTTCAGCATCATAGGTCTAATAATGGGATACACATAAAACCTAAGTTTGGTTTTTGGTTTTTTTCTTAAATGCTGGGACTGAAAGAGAACCTGAAAAGATAATCCAATTCCATTCCTATATTTTACAGATGAGTTAACTGATGACAATCATATACCAGGCCTTGCCTTCAGATTTGCTAGATTTTTTTTTAACATGCTAAGTATAAATATTTCTACTCTCTCTTAGCTGCTGTTTAATTTCCCTCTCTACCTACCTGACAGAAACCATTGTTCTTGTGGCTGGCCATCAGTAAAGCTGAGGGATTTGCCTTACCTGGCTGAAGTATTGGCAAGCAGACTGTGAGCTCCTTGCCAGTGCTTGTCAGCATGCTTGGCACACCTGTGCAAGCACTCAGTCAAGTAACTTGTCCATTGCAAACGTTGAAAGTCTAGAGGTGATTTCCAGACATCCTCATGTGTTGCCCTATTTTTAAATGGCACACCCCATAAACTTAAATAATCTAATTTCTTCCTTGCTCACTGTACTCCCTAAGGGAGTATCCCTAAGCTATTAGATAGCCAGGCCTGTTCCAACCCCTGGATGTTCATCACTGTGAACACCGGTCCAGAGCTTTTGGTATAAATGTGTAATCATATGACTGAGCCAAAAAAGAGAAAGTGGTATATATCAAATTTTTTTTTAAATTAATGAATTATAAATCTTAATATAGCCATCTTAGCCATAGCCACAAATAAACACATTTTTTTCTGTTAAAATACTTGACAGAGTCCTTGCAATTGAATGTCTTTGTTCAACAAAAACTATAGTAAGTGTTTTAAACTTAAAATCTAACTTTATGCAAATAGCTGTTGGTCAAAAACTTTTCTTTCTGTCAAAAGAGGATCTTTGGTTTGACTTCATATTATGGGATGTTTGTAGGTACCTGGAATGGAAACACAAAAGTAGCCATAAAGACTCTTAAACCAGGCACAATGTCCCCCGAGTCATTCCTCGAGGAAGCGCAGATCATGAAGAAGCTGAAGCATGACAAGTTGGTCCAGCTCTATGCAGTGGTGTCTGAGGAACCAATCTATATCGTCACCGAGTATATGAATAAAGGTTGGGCAACACCTCTCCCGTCTCCAGCTCACAGTGCCTTAAGGGGTTGTTTGGAGGAGAGAAATAGAGGCTTCCTGCTTGCTTTTTTTCCAGTTTCTGCCTGGGTCAAGTATTCCCATCAGGAAGCACCAGTTATGTGTTCATGAATGAAAACATTTTTAAAACACACTAACCTTGAGTTTGCCTCGCCCCAAATCCTTGAAAAATGCTGAGTACCTTTTGCATGTTATGTGTATCAGAAATTCAAGCTCCTCTCCATAATTAAAACATTCATTTTTCATATTGGGGTGGTACAGAGGGCTATAATAGTTTGCTGTTATTTTGAACACAGTAGCTTTTGTTACATTTCCTTTTTGCAGGACCAAACAATTAATATCAGACACTGGTCTCTAAGTTTAGTCTCCATCATTTCAACATCTTGTTTTTTTCCAACTCTCTCCTTAAACGTCAGATGATGAAATTACACGCTTTCAGAGACCACATTTATTCTTACATTCTCTCCCCCACAACTCACCCCTCTGTCTTTCTAATCAAACCAACATTGTTGGGGATAAGGCCAAAGATCATTTCGTTTTGGAAAAATAGATGAAACAAACAAGAAACAGCCTTAAAAGGCAATACACTGTACATTAGAGGATACCAGTGTAATTTTTCTTTTCCATGTACTTTCTTTTAAAATATAATTGGAACAACTTTTTTCTGGCAAACTGTTTGTCCTTTGTATCCAGGGTTATTTTGTAAATAACTTTGTGATTAAAACATAAAGTATCACTGATGACCATCATAAACCTCCAGCTTCTGCAAATGATTATCCCTGCCTTGGTGTTAATTCTCAGCCTCCTTAGGCTGTGTTATAATAGTGGCTCTGAAGCTTCCAATGTTTTCTTTCAGATGTCTGATTTAAGGCTTGGCTGTCTATGATCTCATTAAGGGGAACTATCTGCCCCACCCATATCCTTCAGATTGTCTCTTCTTGATTCAAACTCTGTAAATAAGCTAACCCAGTGAGTCTCAAACTTTACCTTGTATTATTAGAATCATCTGTAGGGCTTCTTAAAACACAAGTTTCTGGACCCAACCTTCATAGTTTCTGATTTACTCAATCTGGGACAGGACCTGAGAATTTGCATGTCTTACAAGTTCCCTGGTGATGTTACAGCTGCTGGTCCCAAGAACTCAATTTTGGACCACTCAGCTGGCCTGTATTTTCCCCACATCAATTCTCTGTGCAGGGGTGGTTGGGGAATGGAATTGAAGAGGTGCAGTTCTTCATAGGTTCCTCTTTATGACCTAAAGGGATATTGATTCTCATTTCTTTTAGTTTTATCAAATATATGTTGTTATCCATTCCAAATAAATGGAATGAATGCAGTTTGTTTTTAAAAGGTAAAACTGTGGCTTCTCCATGAATATACTTTTTTCTACTCTGCTTTTTTATATAAACCTTATTTTTCCATGGATGGCATTATTCCATTTGATGACCTTATTACTTTTAATTAAGAAAACCAAATACAGCCCTCCATTGAGAATTATCTTTCAAAGTAAATTGAAATGATTTTATGTTTTGTTCATAGGAAGTCTACTCGATTTCTTAAAAGATGGAGAAGGAAGAGCTCTGAAATTACCAAATCTTGTGGACATGGCGGCACAGGTAGGCCCTAGGGGGTACCTTGATGTGCCGTAGATTTAATGACATGTAAATACATTGGGTCACAGTGTAACATGTCCTGTTCCCTGGGTTTCCACAGGTGGCTGCAGGAATGGCTTACATTGAGCGCATGAATTATATCCATAGAGATCTGCGATCAGCAAACATTCTGGTGGGGAATGGACTAATATGCAAGATTGCTGACTTCGGATTGGCCCGGTTGATCGAAGACAATGAGTACACAGCAAGACAAGGTGGGCACTTGAATGACAGTGGCTCGTGATCACAGGCTTGAGAACAGCCGCTTACTGCACCGCCCCTCCTCTCTCCTTCCCTTCCTTTCCTTCAGAAAATACTTGAAATGTCATTCTTCAGCCAGGTTTGACCTCCTTGATCTGGCAGGAATTTGACAGCTCTGCAGGTGGGAGACTGTTGTGGGCCCAGTGGAGGGATGAGATGTTGCTTTTTGGTGGGTGCGTGGGTGCGTGGGTGTTTGCTGCTCTGGTCCTCATGGCTCATGCCGGTCTCCTCACAGCATCCAGCCCTAGGATACTCTGCTTTTGGAGAAAGAAGGCTGGGGAAAGCCGGGGAATCCAGCAAGTTTTAGTTTGTCACTCATTCAGTCTATGGCCCAGCAGAAAGCAGAAGGCATGTTCAAATTAGAGAAATTAATAGATGAGTTATTTACAAAGGTACAGGCAGGGTTTTAGAAAGCCAACAGGGCATGGTGCAGTATCTTGGAGCTTATAACAGCAACAGAACCAAGACCTCAAAGGCAAAAGGGCAGGGGAGTGGGCACGAGAAGTCAGAACAGGCCACTGTGCAGAGAGGGCCTCCTCAGTAGAAAGAGATGGTGAGGATGGATCCGAGGATTCACACCCTCTTTTGCCCACTTCCAGGTCTTCTGCCAGACCCAACCAGAAGTAGAGGTCCCAGGAACTCAGCGATGAGTCCAGAGCAGGGAGAGGGAGAGTGGTGAAAGGACTTAGAGAGACTATAGATGGTAACAGCATAGTTACTCGAAAATCTCCACCTCCTTTCATCCTCTCCTTCCATCCTACCCTCTGAAAAATATTTATAGAAATTAGCCTTTAAGTAAAATATATCCCAATTCAGCAGCCATTCCAGTGGGGCAGCTTTTCAGATGCTGTTAGAGCACCAGATACTAGGAAGGAGTTTTTAGGAATATTTTCTTTCTTCCCAGATATTTACAAAGTGGTCACCAAGTAAAAGTGTGGGATGAAGTGTGCAGTTTGCAATAGAATAGAGGCTCCTCTGTAAAATATAATGTTTATAACTGGGGCAAGGGGGAACTTTCATTGTTGGTATTTTTAACCAAAGCATAGTCATCCCAAGTAAAGACCAGCAGTGACTGGAATGTATTACAGGGTGGTGCCTTCTACTGCATTTTATAATGGCCAGTTCTGGAGTTCATTTCTTTCTCTTTCTCCTTCTCCTTCTCTTGCCTGTGTACCTCCTCCTCTTGATTCTTTCATTTCATGCCAGTTATCCTTTCCTTTCATTTGACTCCAAGAATGGAAACATGCTTAGCAGTCTCAAGTGATGAGGGAAAATGTTAAACTAAGACCCTGGCTGCTACCAATACTGTCCAAATGCTGAATTACATGTCGGTCAGACAGCTCAGCTATTTGAATTTCCCCAACACGTGGCAGTTTTTGTCCTGGAGCCAAATGCCCACACAGCAAGCAGGCCTGTGCGTTACACACACACACACACACACACACACCCACCCAGTGCTGGGCCAGATGGCGTGCTGTATCTCTAATCAAAGACACACTGCAGCTTTGATTGGCACTGGCTGTCCAGAGAGGAATGTACATGTGATTTTGAGGCAAGATGAGCTGAGAGGACCTGAGTGCCAGTGGATCTGAGACTTACCCTGAATGAGGGAGTTTATCCTGAGGCAAGTCTGTCAGATCCCAGCTCCTTAGACGTGGAAGGAGAGTGGGTGAAGGTTGTGAGACATGAATATTTGATTTAGGAAAGGGCTAGAAAGAGCCGTGCATGCACCCTTCTGTGTGTGAGTCGAGTTTTTCCCCTTTTCCTGGACTTTGGACTCTACAGGGTTTGTGGTTAATGCTCATGAACCATGGGTAAATGTGAAGGTTGCCAGGCCAGAAGCCAGAGGTGGTTGGCAGGGGTGCTGTTAACAGGGCCTGGATGTTGAGTCCATGCCACATTCACTGGAGTGAGGCTCCTCAGGCTGTGGCCCTGGGTGATTGGCACCCTCGCTGGTTCCCCTCCCTCAGGTTGCTCCCCTCAGCCTGGCCCGCAACCATTCCTCCACCTTAGCCATCCTGATGGCCATTCTGCCGGCTGCGCACCTCCGCCATCGTGTCCCCGGATGCCGTCAGAGCTCCTTTCAAAAGGCCAGCCTCATAGCCTTTGTACTGCATTTCCTTAATTTCCAAATCAAGGCTCCCATGCTCCCTTCTTCAACCATTTTTCTTCTTTCCACCCTTTCCCAAACGTCTTCAAATCCATGCCAAACACTGGAAAGAGAGAAGTAAGAAGTAAATGAACTGGAGAACTGAACTGGGGGGAAAATGATACGACGGGGAGGGGTGGATGTCCAAGGAGGGTAAAAGAAATGCTGTCACGCAGCAGATGGGGTGGAAGGGGCAGAGCCATTTATAAATACCTTCCAAGTGCCAGGCCTCAGGGGACATGGGAGGACCGGGCAGGGAAACAACAGGAATAGACTCAGAGGGGTTAAGTAACTTGTACAAAGTCACACAGCCAGTAAAATAGCAAAGCCAGGATTTGAATCCAGATATGGCCGGCCCCGTTGCATCTACCATCGTAGGCTATGCTGACTGCTTCTCATCAAGTCAGTGATAAAAGGAATAGAAAATAAAGATGAAGAGGATAAGTCGTACACCCCCTTTCCCCTTTATTTAATGGGACTGTTTTTAAGGAGCACCTCCTAGTATGCATGTGTGAGGGAGTTGGAGAGACCTTTCTTCTCCAGCACTGGGACAACCCAGCTGTTTATAAAATTCCTCCCAAGGGCCTGCCCTGCCCTGGCCGCTTTACGAGGGAGAGAGGGCCTGGTGTGTGTCTGCTAGTGTACTCTGCAGATGGCATGTGTGCTGCATGCTGAAGTTTCTGCTGGGAATTAATCAGCTCCTCCAGACAGCTGGTCCGCATGCCTAATAATATTTGCAAGTCGGGTTTTATGTTACCCACAGGCCACAGCCATGCTGCATCTTGATTATGGGAATGCAGGCAGCATTCAGAAACATGCGCCAAACACAGATATTTTAGGACCATGAAGGGCAATTGTTTTCAAAACAGTTGTGCGTTTCCCATCTCAGGGTGCACTGAAATATCTGTCACTCCTCAGGCGGATGAGGTGGCATTGCATAGGGCACAGGCAGAATTGGAGTGTGGAGCTGGGTTATGTAGTCCTTCCTGTGCAACTTTCTTCTCACCACCCCCTGCCTACCCAGGACTGAGCAGCAGCCTATGTCAGGGAGGAGGTCAAGGCCAGGCCCTGAGCCTGTGAGGGTAGCCTTCTGCGGACATCACTCTAGAAGCAACTAGAAATTTGAGGGGGTTGCTTATTCTCTATTACCTGGGCATCTCACTCAGTTATCGCAGATAGTTCTTCTTTAGTTATAAACACTTTGCTAAATTCTGCCCAATCAGGATCTCTAAAAAACGCCAACATCAGTTATTTGAGTGCCTTATGTATGAAAGGGACTTTACTGGGAGCTACTGATATAAAGAAGCCTAAGACAGCGCAGGATAGACAGCAAGCATGACGAGGAACACATACGTGGGGCATTGTTGAAGTCAGGTGGAACCGGGTTTGAAATCCAGCTCTACCCTGACGATCTGGGGCCTTCGGCGACTTATTTAACTTTTCCATACTTCAGTTTACTTACCTGTAAAGTGGAAAGACATTTTGTCTGCTGTATGCATTTTTCCAAAGATAAGTGAAACAGTGCATGTAAAGTGCTTAACAGGATGCCCAGCACATAGTGATAAATGTTGCTTGTTACTGTAAGTGTATCTGGTACAACACTAAGTTCTTAGGGAATAAACAAATGAGTGAATGGATTGTAGATATATGGAAAGTCTCAAACACTATTCAGGAAAGAGAGAGAAGAAGCGAAGATAATTCTCAAGTCATCAAATGCAGGTAATCGTGAGAATGGTGTTACCAATAACAGAAATGAATGAGTTGGGAAGATCTTACTTTCAGAAAAACAGGATACATTTGGGTTTGGATCTGTTGAGCTTGAGGTGATTGTGGTGTCCTCCAAGCCCAGAGAGATGAGTCGGGGTGCCCTCACTGGGTCTCACTGCCACAGCTGGGCCCTCAGCCTTCCCAGCCCTCCCCTGAGGTCTGGTCATGGCTGCCTCCCTACCCCAGCACTGCACCTTCCTCCCAGAATCATGCCAGAGCTCACCACAAGGACCACAAGCATCTGCATCCATCTTCTTGTCCGCACACTTCCATACCACGCCTGTCTCCTGTGACCCCCGACATAGGCAGATGTCACAATCCTTGCTTCCAGAAACTCACAGCCCCTCCCACCATCACTTCCTTCAGAGATCGCAGAAGCAGATGAGAAGCAGTGGGAAAACTCCCTGCAGACTCTAGTTTTTTCTTGATGAGCTTTCAGGCTGTTCAGTGCTGACTAATGTTGATTTAAACCTAACAAGTTCAGATAGACGTGGCTGTGTATAAGAATAACTTCCTTTTGTGGATACGTTTTTATTCTTTATTGAACTGTAACACACGTACAGTAAAATGAACAAATCTGAAGTGTGCAGCCTAGTGAATTTTTATTTACATATATGCCCCTGAATCCACCCAAAGATACAGAATACTTCAGCACCCCGGAAGACCCCTTATTCCCACTCCCAGTCAGTAACCACCCCCACAAATAGCCTTTTTTTCCCCCCTTTTCACCATAGATTGGTAAATTTTGCCTGTAAATGAACATCACAGAAATGAATCCTATAGTATTACTCTTGTGTCTGGCTTCTTTCACATTATGTCTGTGAGATTCTTCCATATTGCTGCATGTAACAGTAGTTCTTTTCATGGCTGTGTAGTATTCAACTGTACAGACATATCACAGAGCATCCATTCTACCATTGCTGAACATTCAAGGTTATTTCCAAATTGGGGCCATTATGAATAAGGCTGCTGTGGTGGTGCACACATGCTCTCATCTCTCTGGGGTGTGTTCTCCAGTAGAATTGCTAGTTGCAGGGAAACATAGGTTAGTAATTGCGGTTACTGCCTAACAGATTTTGTGGACATATTTTAAGCTACTAGTGAGGCAGCCTAGTGAGACTGAGGAACCAGGAGTTGGACGTTAGGGTCCCTGGCTTTGAACCAGCTCTGTCACTTAGAAGCTTGGGGTCCTTAGGCCAGTCACTTACGCTCTTTAGGCCTCATTTTTATCATCTGTAAAATGGAGATAATAAAAATAATCACCTCACATCATGAGTGTGAAACTTACATGGGCTATTTATAAAAGTTCTTTGAGAGTTGTGAACTGTAAAAATCATCCTTTTAACCTCAACTTTTTGTATTTGACATACATTTTCCTTGAAAACAATCTAAAAAGTTTTTAAAGAGAATCACTATTAGTAATCAATAGAGAAAAAAATCAATCTTTCAAGAAAAATAATACTATCTCCTTATTTTATAGCCTGGGCCAGGCAGTGGATCCAGGCAGTCACCACTTTGATATACCTACGTGCCCCAAAGGGCCCTCCACCCGGGCACAGCTGGGAGGGAGACATCCACTGTCCTTGTCTCCGGCCAACTTGCCTGTTTTCTCATATTTGCATTCTCTGTTGGGAACTATCCCTGCCTCCGCGCTGCCTCTGTTATTTTTAATCCTGTGAGGTCTGAATATCAGATGGGCCTTCTCAGCATTTTCACCAATGCATGTGCATACACACATCAACATGAGCACACATGAGCGCACACACACGCTGCATGAGCACAGCTGTAGCAGTTCTTCCGGGTGTCTGTGGAGCCAGTCTCACTGCTTCGCTATAGAAGTGATTTAGTTTAGTGCTCGCTTCGGCAGCACATATACTAAAATTGGAAAGAAGTGATTTAGTTTAAAGACTAGCAGCAGGCCCTCGTAGACACAGGGCACATAGTAGTATTTAATGAATATTTGTTTACAGCAATGGAAATAACCAAGGTCACCAACCCCTCCATACTCTTCTGAGACATGCTCTCCTGCTGTCTCTGAGCAATGTCCATGGCTCTCTCTGGGAATCAAATACTGCTGTGGCTGCAGGATCCTCCAGAAAGGGTTGTTGATTGCATTGATATTCCTTGCACACTGCTAGATTGTCTTCGGAGTGATGGAAAGCACAGGAGCTTTGGAGCTAGATAAGCCTGTGTTCAAATCCTGACTGCCATATTCCTAGAGCAAGGTTCCTGGATCCGAGTTTGGTACACTTCAGTCACTAAGCAGAAAAGCTCCTTCACACTGAGCTGATGGTGGTAGTTGGCAATAGTAGTAATAGTAAGATTATTATAATATTATTGGTCCAACAGATGCTAATAGCTGTGCTTATTTCTGTCTCCCCCCACCCGCCTTTCTCGCCTCTCTGAGCCTCAGCTCTCTCATCATAAAATAGGATTGGCGTTGGTTACCTTTAAGGTGGTTGTAAGAATTCAAGAAGACAATCAGTAGAAGCTGTTGGTATTATTCACTTCTTCCAGCTCCTCCCCACAGCACTTTGGTGTGTTTGTTTGATTGTTTGTTTTTTGATAGCCTGACCTCTTTTCTTCTTCCCACATACACCTCAGTCCCCTCCCAAAGATGGCAGGGCCTGGATTGGTTAAGAGCATGACCCATAAAATCAAATTTGTCTTGGTATAAATCCTAGCATTGCTTCTAATTCACTGTGAGACCTTGAACAAGTTACTTAACCTCTCTGAGCCTTTATTTCCTCTTCTTAAAATAGGGATAATAGTAGTTATCTACATCATAGAATTGTTGTAAGGATTCCCTGGGAATAACCAGAAAGCAGTTGGCACAAAGCCAACACTGAGCTGATAGTGGTAGTTGGCGATGGTATTCATAGTAATATTATTATAATATTATTGGTCCTATGGACACTAATAGCTGTGTTTCTCTCTCTCTCTCTCTCTCTCACACACACACACACACACAGACACACACACACACACGCACTTTGGGTTTTCCTGACCCACTCCCATCAGGCCTCCTTCCACATGGAGGCTCTGCCTCTATCACCCTTTCTCCTGATTTGAATCATCACAAAGGAGAGGAACATGGGGTTGCTCTATGGTTTTGGTTGGTTTGTTTTTAAGTTCAAAATTAATGAAACAAACATCGAGGAAACGTAATCTTTGGGTCTCTGGAATGTATATAAAAATAGGGACATTCAGGTCTTTGTGTAAGACTGCTGTAAGTTCAGGCTTATGTATTAAATAGAAGAAGAAAAATGTGTCTGTTCAAATGCTCCCAGTATTGAGGGTTTAAATTGAATAGATTATTGTCTGGAGGAAAATTCAAGTATAAATTAAACTACGAAGAATTCCTAATTGTTGCAGTTTTCATGTTAATTATTTCATGTTAAAAAATTGTTACTGCATAAATTAACACATTCTTTCATAGAGAACATATTTTAGAAAGATTTGTTACTTTAATAACTCTTTGTGTATTAGAAATCCCAGATGCCTGTACTAATTAAATATAATCAGATTTTAGATTCAAAATGCACAGTAGCCATTTAACACAAACAAGCAGGCAGCTAGGTCGACAAACACAGTCAGGAAGACATGGATCCCTGTTTCTTTCACATTTTGAATTTCACAATCCAGAACTGTGAATTCAATTCCTGTCCTTCCTTTGTATTACAACGACTGGGGATTATTAGACTCAGAGCGCCAGCTTTCCAGCTCAAGGGCTCCTGCAGAATTATTAATCAGCCGCTTCTGAGGCCTGTGTAATCCAGTGGCAGATCAAGGCTGATCTCGCCATGAGATGCCCTCCCTCTGCCCTCGTCAGCACATGAATTTCTTGTTCTCTGTCAACGACAGTGTTGCCATTCCTGCACAGTGTGCTGTGACCTGAACAGCAAATATCAGGAGAGGGAAAGGGGGGAAAAAAAAAATCTTTTTAATTATTGAATTTAATCTAATTCTTCCCATGCTAGAGAAGCAAACCATCCTTTGATGAAAAGCAAACCCTTTAAAGTGCAAGCCATTGTCTTAAGCACCAACCAGTGTGTTCCCAACTCAGTGGTGCCGCCATAAAATGACCACGCCAACCCCCGGCTCCCCAGCCCACATTCAGAGTTTATATCCTGAGGGCTGTCTAGGGAGAGACCCCAGGGGACCTGCCCGACAGAATGCCCTGCCCTCTGAGGTCAGACACAGCTTTCCTGCTGAGCTGAGATGCATGCCTGAACCGTGCTGCTTGTAATCAAGCTTCCCGGATCCGAGTTTGGTACACTTCAGTCACTAAGCAGAAAAGCTCCTTCATTTGTATTCTGTCGCTTCAAGCTCTGAGCTTCCACCTCGTTTCTGGGAGGGACTGCTTTGTTTATCTGCTGAGCCACCGTGGAGCTTCGGGGCCCAGATTAATAGTTAGGGGGAGCAGGTCAAATTGGCGGGGAAATGGAGATGAATTGTAGAGCGCATCCATTTTCCTCCGGAAAGGGTGTGTTGAAATCCAGAGATTAAAATTAAAAGAAAGGGGACTCTAAATCACCCTTTCCTACTACAGTCTCTCTTTAAAGATTAAAACTGTTTCAGGTAGGAGATGGGACCAGTGTCTTTCACTCCCATCCTCGGGCAGCTCTGACTCTGCCTAGAGGATGCAGATGGACTGGAAGTAAGCAGTGGTCACCTCGAGCCCAGCTTTTTTGCACACCATTCCTCTTTATCTGTGCTGGTCAGTCCTGTTTTCCCCTATTCTGTGTGAGCATCTCCTCCTTTGTGCTGGTTTGGGCAGAGCCTTTTGATGGTTGTTTACGAATGGTCAAGAGCAAGTCCTCAGTCTGTGCAGCCCACGTTTCTTGGTAATCATCAAGAAGGAAGCAGATGGTCACCCTCTGTGATTTTAAAGTGTGTAAATAGGAACTGCAGACTGCCATCAAACATCAAAAATGTCATTTGGCTTCCTTGTCTTGCTTTGCTGGCAAAAGGAACTCCTGCATTTGCATCATCTGGATAATCACAGACATGCAGTGCATTTGAAAACTGCCCCAAGTTCTGAAGCCTCATTTCTTCCAGCCAAAGGAGGGGGCTCAGTGGCATCACTCTGGCATCCGCAGGGGGGCTCCCCCATTGGCACAGACGCTTTGCCAGGTTGAAAGGGGGAGAAGCTTGGAAAAGCCACCCCAAAGTGGTGCTTGTCTTCTGTATATCCTCTCATCCTTTGGTAGCTTCTGGGCTCCCAATCAAACCCCATGACCTCTAACCATTCCCACACAGTATCCCCAAACCCGGTGCTGTCCGTGCAGCCTAGCTCGTCATGTGGCATAAAGTCAGACTGACACGGGCCCTCTGCCCCTTCTGGGGTGGCTGGATTCTTGGCATCATTTCTGTGTTGAGCTACACCCCACACATCCATTGATCACTCAGGTGAGTTCCTCTCACCACCCTGGGCAGCAGCGAACAGATGGTTACAGAGCCCTTGTCTTTTGTTCTGGATGGAAAGTCCACAAACAGTGTTTATCCTGCTGAAGCTGTGAATCAGAATTATTATTCTGTTTGTTTTTTCTTTACAGAGGTAATCAAGTTAGAGAATTCTTATTCTGATATTGCTTCCTTTCTGGCTCTTGGAAAACTGGAATGATAATTCGAATTATTCAGAGCCTCAGTGTTCCAGAGCAGCCTTTTTTCTTCAGTCCCACCCAAGATAAGCACTTAAATGAGCCTCCGTAACACAGTCTGTACTCCAAGGAAAGTCCCTTTGATGGTTGTCAGATTTCCTTCTTAAAAGGACACCCATGATTTCAGGAGATGCTGATTGATTTTATTCTTTACTTTTGTGTTGCCCCTGAGAGTTACCTTGGGTTTGTCATCGGTCACCATGGCAGGGAGGGTGATAGAGAAAGACAAGCAGCGCAGAGTTTCCTCCCTTCACTTCCTGGCTCCTCTAGGGATATTTGCAAGGAGTGTCACAGCTTACCTTCTGGTACTCTCCATGTCTGGATCAAATGCCCTTCCACAATTTATACTGCCTACCTTTCCCCAACTGCAAAGCCCCAGGATTAATGCCTAGAGTCCAGCCTCACTCCCTTCATTCTCCCGGGTAGCCGAGTCTACTCTCCTCTGTCCTCTAGTTGTCCTGGGTTCGATTTTTAGTACCCACTGATGGACCTTCTATCTCTTCTCTGTCTGGTCTTGAACTCCGGGCTCTCCTTGGAACTTTGCTCACCTCTCTCAGCCTGAATATTCCTTCCATGGATTCAACTCATCCAGACTTTGGATCTGTGCCTAGTTAATCAACCTTATCTTTGCAATATGTTCAGGCCCACCTTCTACTCCTTGGTTCTTGTCCTCCTTGACCTACCTTGTCCCTTCTCCACTCACATCCCCAGCGGGACAGCACTCCTCCTTCCTCCTGTCCTCCCTCCTTCCTCGTGACCGCCCTCCTTCTCAAACTCCTTGTTCAACATTATGAAATTTCAGAAGGAATATAATCTTAACCCATTGTACCATTTACTTTTCATTTGTTTTTATTTTAAAGTAAATGAAATTTTAAAAACATGATGCTAAAACCTTATGAACTTGAAGTAGATGTTTCAGCAGAATGCGTCACCAGGAATAACCGGAAAACACCCAGTTGTATTACTTCAGAAGCATTTGGGCAATCTGAAAGTCATTCCCTTGGCCTGGTGTGAAAAGTCTGAGTTTTGCTTTGCCAAGTTTCATTGGGTTTGAAATCATTGTTTAACCACAAAGTTCCAGGCCAGGTCAGCTTTGATTTTGCTTCTTTCGCAGGATATCCTGTCCTAGTACTGCCTTGTCACCTCCGCCTCATGTAAACCAAATTTCTGTTCTTGGCATTGTTTGTGATTTCTTTTATTACCCAGAGTAACTTTAAAGTTGAAGTACTGCATACTATTAAATATTGGATATAATAATTTGCAGAGTTAGTGGCTTTATAATTAGAAAGGGCTCTGGGTGGCTCTTTGGTTCAGAAAAACAATGTCTATTGTTGAAGCTAATGAGTTTCCTCCTTGAAAATGCTATTAGGGCACAACTTGGATTCTCTGTAGGAAGGATTTGGCTTCTTTTATTCTTTACTGACTTCACCTTCTCCACCTTGGCCTAGTTTTTTAGCCAGAGGGGATATTGTCTGAGACTATGGATCTGGCCTGGTCACAGGAAAAATAAAAAGAGAGAGACTTGGCAGTTCAGCTCTCCGGTGATGTGAGCGGGGCCCACCCAGGCCTGTCCCGGCACCTCCCCGACCCTTCCCCACCTCAGGGAGAGCCACAGGTCACGCTGCATCAATGCAGCTGCCTCTTCCTGAAGCCCTCATCTCCTACTCATGTTCTCTTTTCCTCTCTCTTCTGACCCCTCTTCTTCCTAAAGGCAGTGCCACCATTTAGTTCTCTGTTGGGTTTGCCCGTGAGCTCTGTCTCCCTGGCTGTCTAGAAACAGGGTGGAGGCAACCTGTGCTTGGTTTCCCCAGGAGTGCTTAAAGGGTGCTGGGGACATCACGAACACTCGGAAGATTCTCAGTGACTGGTTGCTGAGTGTTTTGATGAGGAGGGTTTTTTTTTTCATCTTCTTTTCCTCCCTTGATGTTTGGAGAGCTTTGGCATTGCTGATGGCATTTGCTAGTGCAACTCGATGACTTTAGGCCTTTACTATCTGAATAAAATAATAGCTGACATGTATTTAACTATTACCAGGTGCCAGACGCGGTGCTGAACCCTTTATATCAACTATTCTCACCACAACCTTAGGAAGGTGTCATCCCCACTTTACAGACTAGGAGACTGAGACTTAGGGACACCCAGCAAATCCAGTGTGCGAGCCCAGGGATACCTGACTCCGAAGCTCCTTTCCTAAATGATCATGCTAGTCCTTCCGCAAGTGACCACTCAATCCCAGCTCAGCCCACAATCGGACCGCTTTGCCTTGTCACTGAAGAGCATCTACTCCTCATTTCCTGGCCTACTTATGTACCTTTAGTACAGGAGATGATTTGGCAGGAAAGCATCTGCAGTCTTACTGGAGCATTTGAAATGGCCGTGCCATCATCTTAATGTATGAAGACACATCAAGAACAGGAAGTAACTGAGTCAAGTAAGACTGTTTCTATTTGAGGCAGAAGTGAAAAACAGATGACCTGGCCACTAGGGATGGAGGGACTTCATTAACTGGAATGTGACCTGGGGCTTGAGATGGGCCATCCTGACATAATGACTTTGGGCAGTCATCCTGTTTGCCTTTCAAAACCAAGAGCATCAGTCAGACTGTCCCGTCGTAGGAAAGGAAGATTTTATTTCTATAACTTTAAGAGTGAAGACAATTATTAGTTTATTACACCACTGTATTGTCACTCTTAGTGTTTAGTTTAAGTCTGTGTAAAGAAAGAGAATGTAAAGAAAAGTTATTGGGTATCGGATAACTTGCTGCCTGGCTTGACCTCTTTAGCCAGTTAGATCATTTATTGCTGTTTAACCAGCCTTAGGCAAGTTGCTATGAAGAAATATGTGTCTCCAACATCAAGGGATTTGCATTCTATTTAAGGAGAGTTTTTAAATCACTTATGAAAGAACTAGTAAAAGGACACAGAAGAGACATGGACATGGTGGAACAGTGTATAGTGTTTACGCACTCAGGCTCTGGCGCCTTCAGTTCAAATCCCAGTTCCACCATCTACACGTGTCCTTTGTTTGGCACATTGCTTTCCTCTCTGTGTTCCGTTTTCTCATCTGTAGAACAAGACTAATCCTGGTATCCACCTCATGTGCACAATGCTTTGCATGCCTGACTCGTAGCAAGCACTCAACGCATCTACCTATTGTGGCAGCTGCTGTTATCAAGCATTAAACTGTTGTTTCTAGCACTGGCGCTAGGTCCATTGGAGAGATTAGTGAAGGCTGGAGTAATCACAGATGACCTCATGAAGGAGGTGGAACTTGAACTGAGTAGGCTTTAGCTAAGCAAATGAAGGGAAAGAAAGCATTTCCAAAGCCAGTGTAAAAGAAACAAGTGTGAGCATGCTGAGTGTAGAGCACAGGTTATCGTAAAGCAAACTGAACTAGATTAACTGTGTTTGGGATAGCAAGAACCAAGTTAGGTCAGGCATGGTGGCTCACACGTGTAGTCCTAGAACTTTGGGAGACCAAGGCAGGAGGACCACTTGAGCCCAGGAGTGTGAGACTAGCCTGAGCAACATAACAAGATCCCATCTCTACAAAAAATAAAATTAGGCTGGGCACAGTGGCTCACGCCTGTAAACCTAGCACTTTGAGAGGCCGAGGCAGGTGGATCACCTGAGGTTAGGAGTTCGAGACCAGTCCAACCAATATGGTGAAACCCCATCTCTACTAAAAATATAAAAATTAGCTGGGCATGGTGGTGTGCACGTGTACTCAGGAGGTACTCAGGAGGTACTCAGGAGGCTACGCAGGGGACTGAGACAGGAGAATTGCTTGTACCCATGAGGTGAAGGTTATAGTAAGTCAAGATCACACCACTGCACTCCAGCCTGGGCGACAGAGCGAGACTCCGTCTCAAAAAAAAATTAAATTAAATTGGCCGGGTGTGGTGGCTCACGCCTGTATGTCCAGTACTTTGGGAGGCCGAGGTAGGTGGATTGCTTGAGGTCAGGAGTCTGAGATCAGCCTGGCCAACCCAGTGAAACCCCCTCTCTACTAAAAAAAAAAAAAATACAAAAATCAGCCGGACACGGTGGCTCATGCCTGTAATCCCAGCTACTCGGGAGGCTCAGGCAGGAGAATCATTTGGACACGGGAGGCAGAGGTTGCAGTGAGCCAAGACCTTGCCACTACACTCCATCCAGCCTGGGAGACAGAGCAAGACTCCGTCACAAAAAAAAAAAATTAAAAATTAACTGGGCATGGTGGCGTGCACCTGTAGTCCCAGCTACTCAGGGGGCTGACACAGGAGAATTGCTTGTACCCATGAGGTGGAGGTTGCAGTGAGTCAAGATCACACCACTACACTACAGCCTGGATGACAGAATGAGACTCTGTCTCAAAAACAAAATTGAATTAAATTAATTAAAAATTAGCCAGGCATGATAGTGCAACCTATAGTCCTCGCTACCCAGGAGAGGGCAGGAGGCTTGCTTGAGTAAGGCCAAGCAAAAAGAAGAGCCCACAGGGGAAACAAAATGCTTGGGAAGAAAGGGAGAACACGGGGAAGGATAAACTCAGAAAAATAATTCATGCATTTCTCGTAGAAATGTTTGAGCTTTGCAGGTTGGAGTATGCTAAGTTTTACTGCTTTGTTCCTGAGACTATTGGTATTATTGAAATGTGAGAAGTGTGCTAAAATAGTACAAATGCACAAGAGCCGCTAGTTAAGTAAACAGGACAGAAGTGACAATGGAAGCGTCATCTACCCAATTGCTAATTGCTGATAGACACCCATTGGCCTTGAAATGTCACAATGCTTTTGAAGAGTTTTGAAAAGTGAAAACACTTTTCCCATTATGTCTCATCGTAAATCATTCTCAAGGTAATGGTGTGTTATCCTCCATGTTTTAAAAGACAAGGGGAGAAAACGATGTGGGAAGTCATCACACTTCTGCTCACAGCCCATTGACTTTCTGTTGCACTTAGGATGGAATCCAAAATTCTAGTGCAGCTTACAGAGTTCCACAAAATCTGTCCTAGTACCCCTTATTATTCTTCGTAGCACCTTATTGTAGTGGACATATAGAATAGGCATTCGTTCATTTTATCTGCCTCAAACTAAGCTTCATGACTGCCAAAGTCTGTGTTCACTTTCATCCTCCTGGCACCAAGTGCAGTGCCGGGCACTGGGGAATACTCCAGAAATACTGGTGAGGAAGAAAGAGGGAACAAACCAGCCCAGCAGTGGTGGGGATTTTGTTGTTATTTCTGTGGAAAAACTTTGATAACTGAATAAATCCATAACCCTCTCCTATCTCTTGTTTAAAGCATGGATGATTATTAACTTTATTTTAAATGAGGAAGACCGGGGCTCAGTGAGGTCAAAATGGTTGATGTCTAGTCACTTGCATTCATCCCAGTCTATTAAGAAACAGATTTTCCACTTTGTCTCACTGTGAACTCTCCCAAGGCCCCTTGCCACCTTGTCTTTGTGCTGATATAACTAACCACCCCCATTCCCAGCTGCAGCGCCAGTGAACTGGGCCCCCTTGTCCTCACAGAAAAAGTGCGGACTCCCTCAGATACATTCACTCTGACCCAAAGGGGATCTGAACACACTTCCTTTGGCAGTGAAAATGCAAGGTTCTCCACATGTTTTTAAGTTTCATTAGTATGTGGCTGATGCTTTTCCATTTCATTTGGCAATTGTTAGACTCTTAAAAGGGCATCGAGACAGTGACCCTGGTACTATCACCAGTGACAAGGAGAGGACTTACCAGAGGGCAGGGAACTGATAATAAGCTCTGTAAGGAACTTGGTTATTCAGCCAAAATGAGAAGGGCTGGAAGGGCTGTCCAGCTACTCATTCATTCATTCAGCACCTGTTTATCAAGTGCTTTCTGTGCACCAGACACTGTGCTCGGTACTGGAGATACGGTGGCCATCCAGGAAGACAGGCTCCAGCACTCAAGCATGGCATTTATCTGTGGATGGAGACAGCCTTCAGACAATTCATGATTGATTGCACTGGAATAGTAACAGCTTCATTAGGCAGTATTTGCTGGGAAAAAAATAGTAACAACTACAAAGAGGGAGGTGCTTTGGCAGCATAGAAGTAGGAAACCTACCCCAGTCTTTAGTGATCAGGCAAAGGTTCCCTGTGCAAGTAACACTTTGGCTAGGAGCAAAAGAGAAGAATTAGCCATGGGGCGAGGAGTTTGACAAAGGAAATAGCCTGTGCCTGAAGCAGGTAGGAGCTTGGCATTTGTAAAGCAGTCAAAGAAGGGCAATAGAGAGGTCATAGAGGACAGAGGAGGGAAGCAGAGGAGAACAAGTCTGGGATGTTAAGAAGAAGCTGGGGAAGTAGGTGGGGACCGGATTATGCATGTAAATTCTATTAGAAGGCTACTATAGAAACCCAGGGGGGCATGCTGAGCCAGTGAGGACTACAGTGAGGGTAGTGAATTCAAGAGTATGAAATGGTCAGGATGTAATGGACGTGACACAGTCAGGGACAAAGCAGGGGGTAGGTGCCACAGCTCATTCAGTAAAGACTATTGACCTCCTTCGATAGGCAGGCCCTGTGCTGGGATCTGAGTGCACAGTGATGAAAAATAGAGTGTCCAGGTGATGATGATTCTCAGGATTCTGTTATCACCAATTGGGTGGTTTACAAAGTCAGCAAGGATTGAGAAGCCAAATTATGGGGAAGATAAATTTTGGATGTTGCATATGAGGGGTGCTGACTTGCATAACCAATTTGCTTCTCAGTTGTGTCTCCATTGTGATGATGGAGAGACAGTTGAGAAGGAAATTGGTTAAGCAAGCTAGGGACTCAAGAGAGGTCCCATCTGGTGACATAAACACCAGCATCGTTGGGGTCAGCATAGTCACTGGAGCCAGCCGTGGGAGTAAATAAGATCCCTGACGTTACACAGAGTTTATGACCATTTGTTTCATATCTCAACAGAATTCAGAGAAACAGGATTGAGGTGTATGTCAGAAAATATTTAAAACATCGACATATTTATTCATCGCAGGAATGATTCAGCCTAAGGCTAACTGGTCCTGGGAGTTAAATGACTAAGGTACAAAGATTCTCTTACCTGGAAGCTCTAGGACATGGGCACCAGTGACAAAACCAGGTTGTCAAGTTTTCACCATGACAAGTCAAGGTTTCAGCAATGAGTTTCCCTTGGGAGTTTGGTAAAATTTGCAAATAGTACCTGGGACGCATTGAGTGGAAAAGATGCTTCCAAGTACACACACACACACGCACACTCACACGCACACACACACACACACACACACATATTATGGCCTTTGTGTATTGGCTTAAAAGCATCCTAAACTGTTAAGCAAATTCAGTAAGGGATGAAAATAGAGTGGTAACTTCTTTTTCTGAATTCATGTAAACATGAAACAAACACACTAAGTGTTAAAGTAAAGCTCAAGACATCAGCGACACAGATGATCATTACCTGCATAGTTTGCTCTGTTTCCTCTAAATAAAATGTGAAGAGAAAATTGTTTTCATATCTAAATCCTGCTCCCAAGCAGAATTTCAAAGAATGAATCAGCTGGTTACATAACAATATCAAGTTAACTGCAGTGCAGTTCTTCTGACATTTTCTCCATTTTTCTCTAAGTCCATACTACTTAGAAGACAACTTTGATTCTGACTTTATGCCTGTCACGATATCTGTGAAAAAACCTAAGGGGTCAGAACTTTACTTTCAAGGGAAAGGCATCATTTACACCCAGAAGATCCTTCCTGCAAGGTGTCTGAAGTCTCCTAACTTACAGAGCCCACTGCAGCAGCCTGGCAGCAGGAACACCTGTGGGATTGTACAGGTTATGTACTACACAGCCTTAGGGGTGCTGTTTTCATAGACGGGTTTTACATTGTGCAGCCTGCATGGCTATTTGTAAAAACACCTGCCAAAAATCCCCAGTTAACTCCACCACATTTAGAGCTGCATTTTAAGGCCAATAGCTTTGTACCCTCAGGAGGTGGGAAACCAAGATAAGGGGAAATAGAGGTAATGAGATGTGTAAAAAAGGAAGCAGGGATTAGCTCTTTTCAGTAGAAACCTCAGTTAATCATTAATACCTTATTGCTGCTTTGATTTAACCTTTTGTCTTCCTTGAAAAGGAAAATGAGTTATCTATAAAGAAGCTTCTTTTGTCAAATGCGGCTGCTATTTTAAGACAGAGAAGCAGCAGGAGAAGTTGGACAAAGACATTATTTTTTATTCCTCCAAATACACTATAAATACATTGTTTGGTACAAATGTATTCCTTGTCTTAGAAAGAAAACTAATACAAAACAAATTTAAGTAAGTTCCGACTAGTAGTAAGTCAGAACACATATCTACAAATGACTTCCTTTCAGAGATTCCTTACGTTATGTAGCCTTTGCTTTAACATTTTTTGAAGGTTTACATATTATAATCCTTATTGTAGATTATAATGTGAGAAAATAATAAAGCTAACTAATGCAACTGACTGATACTGCCGTTGGTTTTTTAAATCTGAGCTCGTGAAAGCCCTTGGAAAATCTCACATGACTGTATCCAAATTTTAAATAGTCGCTTTCAGCAACACACACACCTTCATCAATGTTGAGTGATTCAAAGAAGGGGGAAAATAGCTCCTTTGGTCGTCATTTCATTTACAGGATTTGTCTGCACAGCAGAGAAGAATGTTCCATTTACTTCAGAGATGGTCAGAGACTTCCAAGCCATTTGGCTCAAGAGATGGTTTAAATAGGAATGAATGTAGTATACCTTTAATTCTCTGAAGTAAGAGAACTCCAGCTGAGGTTTGGTCCAGGGCAAAGTCTGCTCTCAACACTGAAGAAAATCTATCACATTAATCCCAGTGGCTCAAAGTCCAAAGCTGCGTGAACAGAATGCTCAAGGATAGGAAGTGTGAGAAGAATGCTGTGAAAGAAACTTTAAAAACAAAACGACTAGAGAATCCCAAGTCTTATGTGGAATCATCTAGCACGTAAGGAAAGATATAAATAATTATGCCTGAGAAACATAGCTAATTAAAAATAACTCCATGCATAAAAGGAAAAGAAAACTATAGAATAACTTTTCTGCTCCAGTGTTTATGTGAGATGCCTCATAATGAAATAGTAGTATTTTTTTTTTCATTTCATTTCACACAGACACATGAGAGATGGAGAGGAAAATTATACTGCCTGAAAATGCCAGGGTACATTTACTAAAGATGGTATCATATGCTGTATTTAAGACAAAAATCTAATTGCTGTAATTTATCATACCTCTGGCTATTAAAACTGTGCCAGTTTAAATATTTTAATCATTCACCACTTTTGCACATACTGACTTTTTATGGAAGATCTAAGAAACTTTCTGATTTTGTCAGCCTTTGTATGATTTTTAGGAGCTCCTTAAGCAGAATGAACATGCTTTAAACCTATAATCGTGTTTACATAAATAATAAAAATTCTTTATGTTTCTCTTTTAGTTTGCTCAGTAAAATAACTAGAACTGCTTTATAATTTCTGAGCTGAATGTTTGAGAGCACAAGCTGCTGAATCCCTTTCATTTTATTTTACTTTATTTTATTTTATTTTATTTTATTTTTTCTGAGATAGAGTCTTGCTCTGTCACCCAGGCTGGAGTGTAATGGCGTGATTTCGGCTCACTGCAACCTCCACCTCCCAGGTTCAAGCAATTCTCCTGCCTCAGCCTCCCGAGAAGCTGAGACTACAGGCTCATGCCACCATGCCTAGCTAATTTTGTATTTTTTGTATTTTTAGTATAGATGGGGTTTCACCATGTTGTCCAGGCTGGTCTCAAACTCCTGACCTCAAACAATTGGCCCACTTTGGCTTCCCAAGGTGCTGAGATTACAGGTGTGAGCCACCATGCCCAGCCTGAATCCCTTTTAATTCCCTGCACACACATCAAGCTTGTAAAAAGCCAGGTGGACCACACCCTTCCTTTTGGTTAGAGAGAGGATTCTTTCAATGATCAGATCAATTTCTGAAAGAAAAGACTCCACTGACTTTGGCATGAATTTGCACCTTGGTCTTGAAAAGTCAGAGACTCATAAGACAGTCATGGAGGCGAAACTGCTCTTTACAAAACAAACATTAAATAGTACTCTTTCTGGCTGATAGGAGAAAAATAAGATGGTAAGAAAGTGATACTACAGAAGAAAAAACTATCCCAGGAGTAAAGATGGCCACTACAGGGAGAAAGAGTGGAGGAAAGACCACAAATGTGGAGAGAGAAGGAGCTAGAGGCAGATTCCTTTCCCTGCTGTGGGTGTGGGAGGCCTATGGGAAATCTCACGCATCTCAGCAGAACACATGAGCTGCATCCAGTTGTCCCCACCCTGGGAGCAGCTCAGTCGTTTAATCTGATTTTTGTCTACCTGGTGAGATCAAACTACCTTACATACCAGAGGACTCATGAGACCAGCATTATGACTAAATCCTATGTATGTTTATTGAAACATAGCATTATTTCAAAGTTAAATATATATATATATTTTTTCCTAAATCACAAGAAACCAGGGCTTCTTCCCCCTTTTATTGAGGTATTAAGGTACTTTGATAGGAAAATTTAAATTAAGCTGGATTACTTCAGGTCCCACAGCCAAGACCAGACCCTACAACTTCCCAGTCCCTGTCCATTCCTGCTTTACCTCGTTTCTATCCTCCCCTATAAACCTGCTCTCATGAAAGTAGCTTGCGAGTGCCTTTCCCTCCCACACCCCATACCCAGTGCAGTGCCCTCTGCCTGATGAATAACCAGGTGTTCATTCTGCAGGTGCAAAATTCCCCATCAAGTGGACAGCCCCTGAGGCAGCCCTGTACGGGAGGTTCACAATCAAGTCTGACGTGTGGTCTTTTGGAATCTTACTCACAGAGCTGGTCACCAAAGGAAGAGTGCCGTACCCAGGTAAGAGCAGGGCCTCAAAGAAATGGGCCTGGGATTGGAGGCTTTTTTGACACCATTTGGGGAAACTTCACCTGCTTTGCTTTCTAAACCCATCCTCAGCTTTCTGCTGAGCTTGAGTTTGAAGAACATGGACAGGTATTCAGCTAGGGAAAAGCAGAACTGGGAACCACCGTGTATGTAGACAAGCAGCCACCATGAACTGTATGCCAGGATTAATGAAAGTAGCAGCTGTTCTAAATGCTTCAGTCCCCCTCCAGTTCATAGAATCTCTCCTCTCTCAGTAGGAGTATGTGTCTGTGGTTCCCAGAGCAGAAATGTCACTGGCAGTGCCATTGCCCAAATGGAGTTTGCAGACATATCTAGGAAAGAGAAGGAGAAAAGCCCTACTGCTTTTTGATTACACTGTAGCACTGACCCATGGAGTGAGCCTGGCAGGAAGATGCCAGGACCTGTTCTTTCCGCAGGACCCAGCTCCAGATGGCCAAAGAGAGCAGAGGCTCCCGCAAAACACAATTTAGAGCTCACTCACTGCCTGCTGCCGAACAGTCAAAACATGCTATACCAAAGCAAGTATCATGTAAAGAAATTAGAAATTCTTAGACTCTGGAATGTTTCTGGATTATCAGATTTATGCTGTCCAGAGAAACCATGAGTTTAGGTTATCCATGCTTCTATTCATTAATGTAGACAGACGGTGACATAAAGGACACCCGTGCCATTTCACCTCCACGCTTTAGTGGTTATAGCACAGGGACGATCTGCTTTTTTGAAATGTTAAGGACATATTTTTCAGTTACTGCTGAAGGAAGAAAGAACATAGCTCCCCCTCATTCCCTGCTTAAGAAAGGAGCTTAGAGAAAGAAAAAAAAAAAACAGTGATAGAAACGATAGTGAAGATTAATGAGGAATTTAGGTCTCTTGCAAATCCTGGGTTTGTAATCATATCGTTGCAGTCAGAGGAGCCAGTGAGGGCAGATTAATTTGTAATCCCTTTGTTCCTTTTTTATGATTGTTTCTGGTCATCTTCAGAGAACACAGAGAGGGGCACATCAAGAGAATCTCTTTCTGGGTTCGTGTAGCCTTGGGACTCCTAGGAGAGCCAGGTTGACATGGAGGCAACATTGACAAATTCCTGGTCTCTGAAGAACCAGCACTGGGCATTTAGAGATGCGGGTGTAAGTCAGTTTTATTGATGTCGCAGCGACTGCTGCTCCCAGCACGCACACATGGGCACGCACTCCGGGACTCACCGACTAGCACAGAAGAAAGGGCCACCCTGGGGGACTGGGGTACCGCATGGGTGTTTCTGAATCGCTTCTCAAGGGGGGAAATGTGCGGGTCTCGGGACGGTAAAGATGTGAAGGCGTCTCTTCCTTATTTATTGTCTGAATATTGAACTGATTTCTTCCTGAGCCCCCCAGGTTTATAGTCACCCTGTGTGTTAAATGCAACTGGGGGAAAAGGTTAATGTTGTTTTGCATTTCTGTGAAGCCTTTCCTTCCAGTCACACAAAGCAGCTTTTTGTTTCTCAGGGTCTCACACAGAAGCCAAGACAAAGAGGTGGAGGTGGGGGCCTCCGAGAAGGAAGGCAGGTGCGCGTTTCTGAGGGAGTCTTTTGTCGGGTTTGGTTTTAGCATAAAGAAAATGGCCTCATTTTACCACTTAGACCAGGATTTATTCATTCAGCATAGCTTCAGTCAGTGTGAACTGTGCCAGGCATTTTGCTCTATCTGGAAAATAGCGCAAATAAGACCCTCATACTTTCAACAGACCTTGATTAGTACCTGCCTCGAGCTAGGCACTGTTAGCACTGTAGGCAAGTAAATAAATTTAGTCCCTGTGTTCGTGGACATTACAGTCAGATAGATAAAATATGCCTTAAATCTAGGAAGAAACCAGCCTTCTTTGTTCCTTGTTTATTATTAGAGAGAGTCATCCTGAAGGGATGGATTACTTGGCTTTACCGACTGTGGGGCCTAGATCTTCATTCTGATGATGGAGTCAGGGACGCCTGATCCAGGTATCCACACACAGCAGGTCCTGAGAGGGACTCTTCATGCTGAGTCCTGCGAGGATGGCAGAGGAGTCTGAAGTGAGAACCAACTCCAGCAGCTCCTGCAGAGAGAGCTGGGAGCAAGTGCTGGTCTGCAGCGGGCTGTGATAACTGCCTGTAGCTCTGGAGGGGTGGAGAGAGGGGGCTGTGTGAGGAAGATAAGTAAGCCAGGCCTTGGAAGGCAAGTAGGGTTTCCTCAAACCCAGAAGGCAGGAAGAGCATCCCAAGGTCTGGCACATGAGAAGGCACAGAGGCCTGGGAGGACAGTTCCAGGGAGCACAGGATGAATCTGAGAAGATACCATGTGCAGGGGCACACCTGGGGATGTGGCTGGAAAGGTGGCCAAGAGCCCACGTTGGGGTCTGGCTGGTTGGCAGTGGTGACCAGGAAGCTGTGCCCTCATTGGGGGTGTCATGAGCTGCTCCTCATTCAGAAGGCCACAAAAAAAATCGTTCCCAGGCCTGTTCCTAGCCATGGGTTCTTTCTGGGTTTTCCTTTTGAACATAGGTGTAATCCTATTTAATTGGGTTTGTGAATCCAACAGAAAACTCTTCTTGAGGGAGAAGCTTTTACGGAGGGATTCCAGTTATAAGATTAAAACAATTCCTAAGGAACAGGCAGTTTCATGAAGCTTCCTTCAGATGTCGCTGTGAAAGCAAGGAAGGACCTTCCATTCTTGCTATTTGTTGGTGTGACAAGTCAATCAGTGTACGCTGAGGGTTCACTTCTCAGCTTGCCACGTTGAGTCTTTGTGCTGCTGCTGGCACCCCAGGATGGACCCCCAGTCCCAGTCCAGCATAACTTCCATTCTGCATTTTGATGTAGTCAAGTCTCAGTTGGCTATGGTATATTTTCAAGTAATTCTTTTTTGGAGAACAGTAAGTGATGGTACATTTTTCTGAGTCTTCCATACCTGACAATAGCCTGCTGTTTTCTTAAAACATAAGAAAGGTCCTTTGGCTGGTAGATGAAAATGGAGGTGCAGGAGGAGGAGGTGACTTATAAATTGGTTCTGTAAAAGCGTTCCAGGCATTTTTGCCCAGCATGAAAGAAGGTCCAGAAGCGACAATCCCAGAAGAAACTTACAATGGAGTAGGTGAGGTGTGACCAAATAAAGGGCAAAGGGAGGAGGAGATGATAGAACATTGGCAAGTTTTGTGAGAGGAATGGACGGAAAGGAAGGGAAGAAGACGGACCTTGAAGCCGAAGGAAACAAAATACTGAAATGTGATGCTGAGATTAACGGGAGGGTGGTGGAGAAAAGTTACATCACCTCACCAGATGAGGAAGGTTGCCTTTGAGATGTGTAACAAGTATAGATGCAGTTCCAAAGAAGAGCTCCATTTGATCAGTTGCCTGCTAGCAGCCTGACCTGAATGCATTCTCTACATTGCAGTCTAGCTCGCTTTTCTGCAAGCAAGGGTTCAGAAGCATTCTTTGCCTCAAGATGAGAACTGATTTCATACTGATGGATTGTTGTATATGAGAAATAAAAACACTTAAGTAAAAGCAGTTTTCTGGGGTTGATGCATAAAATCAGAGTTATGCATTTTCACCCTTCATTTCACCTTTAAAACCCGCCTCAAATCCTTCTTTTCCTCTCTGCTTCCAGTTTCTCCCCACCTCCCCACCACCCACCCGCCATTCTATCACTGTCGCCAACAGAGTTAGTATCCTAGAAAACACAGACCTGGTTATCTCACCCTGGTTAAAAATGTCCACAGCTTCCCTTTGCCTTCCAGATAAATCCTAGAAACCTTAACTTTACATAGTCCTTCATAACTCTTTTTCTGCAGTCATTCCACAACTATTTATTGCACACCTACTATATGCCAGGTACTGTTCTAAGCACCAGGAATACAGCAGTGAAGCAGCAGACAACAGGGCTCTTGCCCTCATAGACTTCCATTCTTCTTTGAAGAGACAAACAGTAAACAAAGATAAATAAACAAAATAGATTGAATGTTTGCTGCTATTAACAGCTAGAGGGAAAAATAAAACAGAGAAGGGGAGAGAGAGTAGAGTGGCAAAGGAGCAACTCACTGGTAAGTGAAGACCTGAAGGAAGCAAGACTCAAGCCAGGTGGGTATCTGGGAACAGAGTCTTCCATCAGGGGAAGGGAGAGTTACAGGGACCCTCCAAAACCCCAGGATGCCAGCATGGCTGGAGGAGAGGGAGCAGGAGGTCCCAGAGGCCCCAGGGTCAAATCAGATAGGGCCTTTCTAGGTCTTGGTTGGAATTTTCGCTTTTACTTTTTTTTTTTTTTTTTTTTTTTTATGGAGTTTCGCTCATTGCCCAGGCTGCAGTGCACTGGCATGATCTCAGCTTACCACAACCTCCACCTCCCAGGTTCAAGCAATTCCCCTGCCTAAGTCTCCCAAGTAACTGGAATTACAGGCATGCACCACCACACCCAACTAATTTTGTATTTTTAGTACAGACAGGGTTTCTTCATGTTGGTCAGGATGGTCTCGAACTCCTGACCTCAGGTGATCTGCCCACCTCAGCCTCCCAAAGTGCTGGGATTACAGGTGTGAGCCACCACACCCGGCCTGCTTTTACTCTTAGTGAGATGGGAAGTGGGGGGATTTGAGTGGGAGAGTGACATGAGGTGACATGATTTCTCTCTGCTGTCTTCCATCCTTCACGCATTGCCCAAGACACACCAAGAGATCTCTCTTGAACATGCAAGTCTCTCTTTGTGGCTCCCCTGTCTGCCTCAGAACCCTTCAAAGCCCAGCTGAACATCATCTGCTTTGTAAAGCCTTCCCAAGTCCAGACTAAATGGGGTGCTCCTTCTGCTTGCCTCCATGACACCTGGCACATTTCTGTTGGGGCCCCTGTTTCTGTGTCTGTAGTTCTCAGTAGCTGCAGAGAAGGGAGCCCCTTTGATGGATTCCCAAGGCCTAGCAGAGGCTCTGCCCTATAGTAGACTTTCGGTAAGTATAAGCAAATAAACGAGTGAATGAGACAGGAAAAAAAGCAACCTATGAGGTTTTTCAAACAAGGTTTTTAAATTTGGCCCATAGCCTGCAAAGCCTTTCAACTCTATTCCATCATCTTCACACATAGATACATATTTTTCCAGCTACAAGGTAGCCTCTGTCCTCAAAGTTGTTCTGGGAAGTTGACCGTGTGATCATCTCAAACACCATGTTCCAACACTGTCCTGGCCATTCTGTGCCCTGGCTCTTAACTGAACACCTCTTTTGTGGTTTTGGCAGGACCTCCTGGTAGAGCAGAAACACTTTTTTTTTTTTTTTTTTTAGACGGACAAAATCTTGCTCCGTCACCCAGACGGGAGCACAGTGGCGTGAGCTCGGTTCGCTGCAACCTCTGCCCCCAGATTCAAGCAATTCTCCTGCCTCAGCCTCCCAAGAAACTGGGATTACAGGTGCCCACCACCATGCGTGGCTAATTTTTGTATTTTTAGTAGAGAGAGGGTTTCACCATGTTGGTCAGGCTGGTCTCGAACTCCTGACCTCAGGTGATCCACTCTCCTTGGTCTCCCAAAGTGCTGGAATTACAGGCGTGACCCACCACATCCCACCAAGAACACTTTCTTAAGCAAACCACACTTAATTCATTCATTTGAAGCACTTTCAAGTCATTCAACAGGTGACTTTCTTAAATACATCTAGTCGCTTGATAATGACCTGAAGAAGTAAGGGAAATTGATGAAACTGGTGACTCCTTCCTTAAAGGGTTCCAAGTCCCACTCTGGTCCTCCCTCCTCCTTAGAGCCCTGAACCACAGATTCGTATTCCTCTCTGTTCACCATGACAACAGGAACAGGTTTTTCATGGGAGAGGAAAGGGTTAGGACTCCCCACCAGGAGGAGACTGGGAAGTCGAATGAAAGCTCTCATCTTAGCCGAGGGTGCAGTGTCTCTCCCTGGCTCATCCACAGTCCCCACGGTTTTTCTTGTAGCTCATGTTGTTCCCTCAGAGAGGGAACCCTGCCTAGAATGCCCAGAGGTCATGCTGTCACCTCCGCCTACAAGGTTTCTCTTGACCAGCATGGCTGGTGAGAGGAGGAAGGAGACCAGAGGAGAATGTGCATGAAGAGGGCAGCCAGAGAGGGACTTTTCGGCCCCCGGTCCCGTGTTCCCCGCCCGGTCCCGTGTTCTCACCCCACATGCTGCCGCTCCTTGTCCTCAGAGGTGCAGTCCCAGGGCCTTCCTGATGGGCACCCTGCCTCTCTTTCACTATCTTTTTTTTTTTTTTGAGACAAAGGTGTTCTATATGATACTATACTATCAACTTCAAATACAGAAGTAGCTGCGTATTCAGTTACACGAGTAACTGTCTTTCTGTGTTTATTAATACAGTGGGCCCAATAAAAACAGCTGCCCTTAGGTTATCTGGCAAGGTGGGGAAAGGGAAACAAAACAAGTCATTATTGTACCTTCTCAAGATCAGTTCTTTATTCTCATCCGCACTCTTCCATCAGCATCTCTCTGCCCAAAATTTTCTCATTGATCCTATACTAAAATCAAACTCAGCGTCACGGTTGTTAGCCAGTCCGATAGCAAGGACACATGAGAATCTGTTAATATAAGCACATGCGATGGCACAGGCTGGTGCTGAGCAAGCACCATTAACACCCCTCCTCCTTCCCCGCGCCAGCACAGCGCTGCTCAACAGACGTGTAAACACAGGGCCTTTTCCAGGGTTTATGCACAGAAGCAAGGGGAGCCTCAGACCCAAGGCCTTATGCACAACATTGTAGAATTCGCTTTGAATGGAAAGCTCAGTTTGCAAAAGTTATTTGGATGTCTGATAACCTAAACACCATTCCCATTGTTAAAGTGCTTAATTATTCACATGGCACAAAAATCCAGGTTCTTGCAACCCACAGTCAAATCCAGATGCAAACATGGACAGATAACAGTTAAAATCCCTGATTCTGCAGATATGGCCCATCTGAGATCCATATTGGGAAGCTGCACAAATGAAAAGCTATAAAACACAAACACTCTTCTTTCATAAAAGACACTGTTTTCAAATAGCTGAAAGCACAATGAATGTTGAGGTATTTTGTTAACAAATGGAGAAACCGAGGTCAAGGGAAGTCAAGTCACCTGCTAAGAGATGCAAAGTCAGAAGTCAAGAAGTCATATCTGTTTCAGTGCTCTGCCAGTGAAAGTGATTTTTATTCCTTCCATAAAGAATCTAAAAGGCCAGGCAGAGCGGCTCATATCTGTAATCGCAGCACTTTGGGAGGCTAAGGCACGGAGGCTCGCTTGAGGCCAGAAGTTCAAGATCAGCCTGGATAACATAGCAAGGTGCTATCTCTACAAAAAAAATAAAAATAAAAAAATTAGCCAGGCATGGTGGTGCATACTTACAGTCCTAGCTGCTTGGAAGACTGAAGTGTGAGGAGGATTGCTTGAGCCCAGGAGTTCAAGGCTGCAGTGAGGCATGATCATGCCACTGCTCTCCAGCTTGGGTGACAGAGCAAGACCTTGTCCCTTAAAAAATCTATTTTTTTTTTCAAAGAATCTAAAAAAAAGGAAGACTGCTGAGTTCACATACAGCTCAAAGAAGTGGAATAGGGCAGTTTAAAAGAAAAGGGAAAAGAAAACATACACACGAGAGTAGACACTGTTGGCAACCCTACAGAGTCAGAGTTTGAAAGTAAGAGTTGGAAACTTGACCTCTGAGTTTGCTGGAGGAAGCCAGCAAAATGATTTAGAAAGGATAATATCATCAGAATGGCAGGAAGTAAGTACAGTTCTCTTGGCTGGAGAATCTCAGTTGCAGCGTTTGGGGCAGACCGACTGGAAATGATGCTATGTCAAAAACCATGTTTGAAAGCCTAAAATCTAAGTTAACAGGAGGTATTCCATGGAGGTTCTGGGAAAGAGGGACTCGAAGGCAGACCCCAAACAGTGGACTAGTAAGGTCTCACTCTGTCACCCAGGCGGGAGTGCAGTGGCACGATCTCAGCTCACTGCAGCATCAACCTCCTGAGCTCAAGCATTCCTCCCACCTCAGCCTTCTGAACAGCTGGGACCCCAGGTACATGCCACTGTGCCCGGCTAATTTTTATACTTTTTGTACAGACATGGTTTACCATGTTGCCCAGGCTGGTCTCGAACTCCTGAACTCAAGCAGTCTGCCTCAGCTTCCCGAAGTGCTGGAGGTGTTTTATGGGTTGTGTACTATTCGATTGTACCCTTGAAAGTGACCCACCACAATGACCTGTTTTCCTGAGCGACTCTAGAGAGCAGGAGGGGCTGGTTGCTCCTGTGGGGCTAGAAAGGCAGAGGAGAGAATTGGAACAAAATTGGGCAGTGGCCTCTGTGCTTGCTGGCTGCCCAGCCCCGAGCCTCCTCTCTGTGGGAACCAGGGGACACACACACTGTTTGAACATGGCTCTTCCCGCAGTCAGACACCACTGGCCAGCTGGGACCTCCCCTCCTGCTGAAGAATGCTCTCCCTTGCAGCGCCCACTAGGAAACCTAGAAGGCCAAACTGTTTATGACAGTGTTGCCCTAACATGTGCTCAGACACCATATTTTATAAAGTTTCTGTCTCTTCTTCTTCTTTCCTCTAAGAAAGGAGAAAAAGGAAAAACATTCCCAGGCACTCTTGTCCGCCTCCTAAGTTGGAAGTGCAATAAAAAGATTCTTCTGCCCGGGCACGGTGGCTCACGCCTGTAATCCCAGCACTTTGGGAGGACAAGGCAGATGGCTCACTTGTGGCCAAGAATTCTAGACCAACCTGGCCAACATAGTGAAACCCTGTCTGTACTAAAAATACAAAAATTAGCCGGGCATAGTGGCACACACCTGTAATCCCAGCTACTCCAAAGGCTGAGGCTGGAAAATCACTTAAACTTGGGAAGCAGAGGCTGCAGTGAGCCAAAATTGCACCACTGCACTCCAGCCTGGGCGACAGAGCCACACGTCATCTCAAAAACTAAAAATAAAAAATAAGATTCTTCTCTCTAGTGTTCCCATATCTCTCAAGACACTCTCCCACTGCCCTGGGGCCCAAACTTGTGTTTATTCCCTTCCCATTCACTAGCCTTAACCTCTCAGGTATTAGGTAAAGCCAATGTCTTGGGGAAAAGTGGCTAAAAAGAGGAAATAACAGTTTTCTTTCTAACAAAAATATGAAACCATCTAAGAAGAAAAAAATGAAATAGGCTCATCTTTTTCATAGTGTGCAGAGTAAAAGCCATCTTTCCAAAAAAAAATTCTTTGAAAACCATGATTTTCAAAGTTCTTATAGCTGAGAATACTATTTTTTAAATACAAGTTGAGTATCCCTAATCCAAAATCCAAACTGCACCAAAATCTGGAGCTTCCTGAGCCCTAACATAACACTCAAAGGGAATGCTCAGCTTACTGGTTGAGCAGCCCTATAATGCAAATATTCTGAAATCCTAAAATAGCTGAAGTCCAAAACACTCCTGATCATAAGCATTTCAGAGAAGGGATACTCACTCTGAATTAACACATTCCACTCAATTTGCTTGTTGTTTGTAACATAAAAACTAGCCCAAGCCTTGCTGAGCGGGCATATCTTGATTGTACAGTTATTGTTGCAGATGTATATTGTGATGCCAGGTCTGCAGGTCAGCCTGTCCGGATTCTGGTTTATGGATGGTTGGAAAAGAGCTAGTCCCATTCCAGTTGTCATTGTCAGCCAAGTGCATTGTTGAATATCCTGCTTTCCTGGCGAAGCTGCCATTAATATGTTTCCACTTGGCCCAGTGCGTGGAATTGTTTTCATATGCTCCCCATGCTTTGAGAGGTCTAGGGAGAAGAAAACATGAGAAGGAAGAAGAGGAGAGGGAAGAGCGAGGGTTGCAGACAGGAAAAGAGGGAGAGAGCGAAAAGGAGCCTGACCATGTGAGTCTGCCAGGGCCCTGCATGGGCCAGTTTATACCCTGTCCCTGGCTCCAAATGCCCAGGAAGCAGGCTGCCTCAGGGGGCGCTACATGTTGAGGTTCACATCACCAAATCTGTGTCCGAGGCTTGGACCAAGCTCTGGAAAAATGACCCAGTGGCCAATTAAACTTTCCATTGGCAGAGATCGTATGAAAACTTTTTTTTAGTGCAGTATTTCCATTTGAGTAGTTTATTTTTTAATGAAATGAAACATGTACTGACAGGTGCTCTGTGGAGCAATAGGAGAGTGATTAATTAAACTCTGTGCTGCCATTTTGGATGGAGGCCCTCAGAGCCAGAATCAGGCATTAGGAGGCATTTCAGGGGCTGTACCCACCCTCAGAAGGATGTGTCAGGCCCTTCTGCCTGTTTTCCCTCCCATTCCCGTGGGCTGCTAGCAGCAACAGAGACATGGGAGATTTCTGCAAGTCCAAGCTCTGTCATTCCTGAAATATGAAACCAAGAACTGTACTAAAAGATGCGGCACGGCAGACGCTTTGGAGAACGCCAATTCTGCTACATGATTACCCGCACACCCTTCCTTCCTAATCTTTCTGGGCAATATGTATGAAGAAATAAAAACAGGAAATAGCCTCATAATCAGTTCAGGTTTTGTGGCCAAATGAGGTCAGTTCAGAACAGTTCTGCAGTCAAGTGAGTTACAAAAACTTGATGGTGTTCAGAGCTTGTTGGATTGTGGAATTGTGGATAAGAAAATGCTGGCCTCTGCCTGCATTTGTCTAGAGCCCAAGGAGAAGGCTGCCTTACATTCCTGAGCAGCTCCACCTCCTCCCTTGCTTCCAGCTCCCCACCCCCATCCCGCATTTTCAGCGGCTGGAGGAGGATGTAGGCTAATTAGCCGCAGCGCTGCCTCTCCCTCCACACATGCAACTGAGAAAGTCTTGGTAAAAGCATGCATGACACAGAGGCAGGGACCCTGACTCCTTCACCAAACCTCTCTCCCTAAAATAAGGGGTCGTCCTGACACATGAGTGAGGTTATTTTACAATAATTGCATTAAAGGCCTACTTCAGTACAGCACAAATAATACAGAATTTTTATCACCTCAAGAAGTGATAATGGCAGAGAATAAGAAAGCATCCTGAAAAGGTCTGGAGAGACATGGGACTGCTGGGCTGTGGTTGACAGCCAGGAGCAGCCAGGATACGCTCTGTTCCTCCAGGAACAACACAACCAAGAGGATTGGCAACAGACCCAGAAGTCGAAGTGTTCCCTGCCTAGGGGGACAGGCTGTGCTCTGGCCCAGCGCCTCTGGCTGGGCTGACAGGTTTCTAGCTAGCAGGTCGCCACCTCCCCCGGAAGTGAAGGGAGGTCCATGCATGTGGTGTGTGCTGCTGCTGGCTGCAGCCCTGGGAGATAGGGGAAGAAATCTTGGTTTCTATATGGCTTGACATTGGGTTCTTGCTCCTGCAAATTAACCAGGTCAGAAATTGGGGAGGATTTGAGATTACAGCCTCACTGGCCAGGAAGCAACCAAAACATAGCACAGTTTGACAGGGGAGATGGCAGAAGGTGATATAATGAAAAGAGGGAGCAAAACTAGAGAACAGTGGCTGGCAGTAGTTGGGAAGAGGACAGGACATTGGCCACCCGCTGAGTATGGTAGTTCCTGTAAGGTTAAGGCAGCCAGTTGCAGGACGCCGCACTCTCTAGGGAGTTAGCAATCTGTCTTCTGTTAGCGCTATGCAGCCCAGTGTTTCAGTGTGAGGCAGCTCCCCCGGAGTCAGGAGATCCTCAAATGATGGATGGTCTGGCCGAGGTCATCAGTAGGGATAGGCCCCAGACATGCTCTGTCTCCCCAGACATGCTCTGTCTCCCCGTCAGATTCACCAAACATCAGGGCACTGTGGGGTCCCAGGGCCAGACAGTCCCCAGCCACGCTGGCATGGTAGCAGATCTCTGACAGTGGGCAACCAAGTGTTTGCCCTGGCATGAGGAAAGCGAATTTATGAAGTTCATAAATGGAGTTTATCAATGCTATAAACAAGGGGCAGCGTGCTTTCATTCTGTGCGATTTTTTTGTCTGTTTTATTCATATATTTTTGTCAGCTTAATTGAAGTATAACTTACACACAATAAAATTCAACAATTTTAAGAATGCAGTTTATTGAGTTTTGACAAACAGTCACACCACCAGGTACATGATATAGAACAGGGGTTGGCAGATCTGGCTCCCAACCTTTATTTGTTTTGTACGTTTTTAAAGGGTTGTTAAGAAGACAGGGATCATATGTGACCCACAAAGCCAAAAATATTTACTGTCTGGCCTTTTACGGAAAAAGTTTATTGACCCATTGACCCTGACACAGAACCTTCCCATCCCCCTTGGAGTTCCCTCTGGCCCCTTTGCCGAGATTGCTCCCCTCCCCCGGCAGCCACTGATCTGCTTTCTATAGACGTGGTTGCACCTTTTCTAGAATCTCTTATAAATGAAATCGTATAGTATGTTGCCTTTTGTGTCTGGCTCCCTTCACTTATAATGCTTTTGAGATTCATCCTCTGGGTTTCTGCATGTCTCAGTTCTGCACTCCTTCTTACTCCTGAGCAGCATGGCAGGATTTGACTCCTGGGGGAAGTGGGGGCTCTCTACATGTTTTAGCCACATGCAGATGCAAAGAAGAAGACAGAGGAGCTGCCAGTGCGGCCGGTCAGGGCCTGGAGCCCCGGGGTGCCCACTCTCACTGTCCTTGTCTTTGCAGGCATGAACAACCGGGAGGTGCTGGAGCAGGTAGAGCGAGGCTACAGGATGCCCTGCCCGCAGGACTGCCCCATCTCTCTGCATGAGCTCATGATCCACTGCTGGAAAAAGGACCCTGAAGAACGCCCCACTTTTGAGTACTTGCAGGGCTTCCTGGAAGACTACTTTACCGCTACAGAGCCCCAGTACCAACCTGGTGAAAACCTGTAAGGCCCGGGTCTGCGGAGAGAGGCCTTGTCCCAGAGGCTGCCCCACCCCTCCCCATTAGCTTTCAGTTCCGTAGCCAGCTGCTCCCCAGCAGCGGAACCGCCCAGGATCAGATTGCATGTGACTCTGAAGCTGACGAACTTCCATGGCCCTCATTAATGACACTTGTCCCCAAATCCGAACCTCCTCTGTGAAGCATTCGAGACAGAACCTTGTTAATTCTCAGACTTTGGAAAATGCATTGTATTGATGTTATGTAAAAGGCCATACCTCTGTTCAGTGTAAATAGTCACTCCAGTGCCAACAATCCTAGTGCTTTCCTTTTTTAAAAACGCAAATCCTATGTGATTTTAACTCTGTCTTCACCTGATTCAACTAAAAAAAAAAGTATTATTTTCCAAAAGTGGCCTCTTTGTCTAAAACAATAAAATTTTTTTTCATGTTTTAACAAAAACCAATCAGGACAGGTGTTTGTTTTTGTTTTCTTTTTTATAAACATGAATATATATAATATATATGTCCCTGTACATATACAATGTGGGTGCTAACGTGGAGACTGTGGCCAGCCTGGGCCACCAAGCTGTGGGACCCAGAGGGAGGATTTTACTGCCAGTCAGCATCAAAGCACTGGTGTTACTCTGAAAACACCAGTGGCCTCATTTTTGGCTTTTGCAAAACATGACTTTTTTCGTTTGGATTGCACTTTCCTGGTTCATGACTGTACCTGTAGATGGTTGTTTACTTTGACTCTTTTCAGGAACCGCCCCCCAAGCTGAATTTACAAGTTCTGTTACCAGTATTTGCTTCAGCTTACTGCAATTTGGTCTCAAAACTTAAACATAAGCAAGCAAATGGTTGATACGACCAAGAGAACTGGAAGATGGATACCACACAAACTTCCTGGATAAAAATATGAATGCTGAAATGTTTCAGACATTTTTAATTTAATAAACCTGTAACCACATTTAAATGGTCTAAAACCCATAGCATTGTAGTCATGGCAACCTGCTAAACTTCCTCATGCAACTAAAATTTATGGGGGAAATGAGGGTGGGGGTTGTACATTTCCCATTGTAAAATAAGTGTTTTAAATGTCCTGTACTGCTAATGAATGACTTTCTATATGTCCAAGAGTTCTCCAGTGGAATAACTATGCACTACTTTACATTTCATGGAGATGCACAAAAACAAAGTATTACATTTTTAGTTGCTGTTTGTACCAACCTTGAATTACATATGTTTAACAACAACAAATCGAAAATCCTATTTCTATTGAGTTTTTAATACTGACTAGCAATTCTGAAGTCTTAATTCCTTTTTTGTTATGATTTATTTGTGAGTTTACATTTTTAAATTGTTTAACTTTCTTAATTTAGTAATTAAAAAGATAGCATTTTACATTTGAATTTTTTTTTTTTGTTTACTTGTTTAAATCATGGAAGGTACTCTGGTAGTTCTGTGACACATCTGTCCCACACCAGATGGTATGGAGTCACCTGGTGAATTTAGCCTTTGTGCAATGATTTGCAAATGACAGAAACATTCGGAACATCTGGAGAGTTCTTTTCCCCTCTAGAAAGGGTAGGCTCTTGACCAGCTATTTCAGAGGATCATTAAAGCAAAAGTAGGCATACCTTACCGTTTGAATTTATCAGACATTTTCTCCAACTGGAATTTACTGTGTCCTGCTTGTAGGAGAACTAGACAATCTTTCTTGTCTTGGAGTCAGTACATGTATTTCCAAATGTCCCTCCACTCTGTAATCAAGGAGTTAACGGAGCGACAACCTGATGTGGTAGGAAGGGCAATGGGTGGACACAGGCTACCTGTCCACGCTTGGCTCTATGATCATTCAGCTTCAGGACCCTGAGCCCCCTCCTAGCATCTGTCATTTTCAGGGCCTGTCTGTAGAACTGAGGGGGTTGGATGAGATTCATTCCTCAGGTCCCTAGAGCTCTAAGATCCTGTGATTGTAAGATCACCGATGCCATGCAGGGACATACAAGGAGGACGGTTTTCTTGGTTGAAATAATCTTTACATTTAGGGAGGGCTTCCAACATTTAAAAAAGAAGATGAAACAGGTTTTCTGATTACTCGAAACTTTATGGTATTGTTTTTAGCATTAATAGACTTGCTAAACTGATAAAATTTTAAAGATCTTATTACATACATTATTGTCACATTAGGTAGTTGATTAACATATTCTGGATATTTTTAAAGATAACTTTGCTTTTGATCTTGACACCCACTAGGTTGGATAATTTGCAAATATTTCTGGAAGATTTTTATGTTTTGATTCATTCAAAACTATATGGGAAAAAAACCTGTTTTAAATAGAAATTCTTTAAAAAAAAAAAAAAAGGCTCTTCAAACCAAAGTATAGCCTTTAATTTATCAGTTGAGTTCATGGTGGACTCTCTTATATGAAAGAAAACCAAGGACTTGGGTAACCTCAAGGGCTCTCTTAGGAAACACAGCGTGCTGTAGAATGAGGTTATAAATACAAAAATGGCAGAGACTTTCAGGTTTTTTATTCCAAGACGTGAATGTGCTTTCAAGAGATATTCCTGAGGTAGACCATACCAGAGAGTCCCACGCCTCCCAAGAAGCCTCTCCTCCTTATAAGTTGTACAAGCTTAGAGTGAGGAAACTGAATTTGCTGACCAGGAAGTTCTCCTGTTAAGAAAGAAAAGCATCACCTTAATGTCAGGTGATGGCAAGGCAATTTTGTCTTTAGTAACCAGCCAGTGAATAAATATTTGCTTTGCTCCCTTAGGAAAGCTGGCATCTAGCACTCCTCTGCTGGAAAGGGAGCCTTCCTAATAAACTATTACTTTTTTTTTTTGAGACAGAGTTTCGCTCTTATTGCCTAGACTGCAGTGCAATGGCACGATCTTGGCTCACCACAACCTCAGCCTCCTGGGTTCAAGTGATTTTCCTGCCCCAGCTTCCCAAGTAGCTGGAATTACAGGCATGCACCATCATGCCTGGCTAATTTTGTATTTTTAGTAGAGATGAGATTTCTCCATGTTGGTCAGGCTGGTCTCGAACTCCTGACCTCAGGTGATCCACCCACCTCAGCCTCCGAAAGTGCTGAGATTACAGGAGTGAGCTACCATGGCTGTCCAAACTATTACTTTTTACTTTTTTTTTTTTTTTTTTTTTTTGAGATAGGGTCTTGCTCTGTTGCCCGGGCTGGAATGCAGTGGTGCAAACACGGTTAACTGCAGCCTCAACATCACGGGCTCAAGCGATCCTCCCAACCACACACCAGCTAATTTTTGTTATGATTTTTTTTTTGTCTTTTTGGTTTTTTTTTTTCCTTTTTGTGGAGTACGGGGTCTTGCTATATTGCCCAGGCAGGTATCAAACTCCTGGGCTCAAGCTATCCTCCCACTTCTGCCTCCCTAAGAGCTGGGATTACAGGCATGAGCCACAGCACCCGGCCTGTTATGATTATTTTTTGTAGAGACTGGAGTCTTGCCATGTTGCCCAAACTGGTCTGGAACTCCTGGGTTCAAGCAATCATCCAGCCTTGACCTCCCAAAGTGTTGGGATTACAGACAAGAGCTACTGTGCCAACCTCTTTAACTCTTTTTACTTTTTAAAAATCAAATAACAAACCTATTGGAGAAGACCATTTGCAAAGTTCAGACATTGTAACTGTAACTTCTCTGCAGCTCCTGATCTCTGATGATCAGTTCACAGGCTGGGAGGACCAGAGAGCCTAGGAGACAGAGGGTCCTATGCTTTAGAACATCAGGGTACATAGAAGCAAATGATGCACTTGGCTATGCCATAGTCCTTACACAGAAAGGCGTATGCGGAACCAGGCATTTTCATGAGAAAAGTTAAGGGCATATGTAATCTCTCAAACAGCCACACTGTGGAAGATTTCCTTGCAAGCTCCAGAAGGTGTCTACCTGCTTTGAGAAAGATAGGAATCCTCCTGTGGCTAAGTGTTGGCACCAGAGGATTTTATAGTAGCATTAGCATGGCAAAATATTACCTGCAATTTCCCAGGGGGTCTTCTTAAGAATGTATCCTGTATTAATTGCAATGGTTCTTTTATGAATCTTGAAATAAAGTATGGTTTTCAGCAACAGGCAGAAGAGAGTTGTACTACAGCCCACTGCAAAAGGGATGTCATCTGTTTATTAGTCATGACTCAGGACAAAGTCATGTGATAGGCATTTCCTAACAAATTGTATGGGAATAAAAATATTCTTTGGTCAGTTTGTTCCTGAAAGGTATTTTAATAGGTTTAGATGACTTTTGTTGACCTTCTTGTCACTATATATTATACAGTATATTGGAATTCAATTAGGCTGTCAAAAATATTTGTTAGAAGGGAGGAAGGAGACTGGCTTTGATTTGGGGGTGGGGCAAGGAAGCTTAAACACATTTTTATTCTAAAAATGATAGAGTGAGGTATAGATTACTAAAGCAATTGCCAATTGTATATTTGTTCTTTAATTCCCAAAAATAACATATCTATGGAGAAGAAAATAATGAAAAGTAATACCTTTACTGTATTTGAACTATCAAATAGACCTTTATAATTGATATACACCTATATTCCCAGAAAGTTTTCATACATAATAAACTCCTAAATCATACCTCATTCTTTCCAAACATGCAAAATATTCAGAATCCTATGGAAGGACAAATATACCTTTATTCTAAAAATTAATTCTGAGCACTGAAAATAAAAATAAATGGTTTTCCAGTGTTGCAAGGACCATGCTAACAAAATGTAATCAGTGACAAACGACTGCTTCATCAACAGCCAGAACACTGTGCTCCTCTCCATACGGCTTACTACTCTCTAATAACATGTTTAATGCCACCAATGTATTTAATACTGCTCTCCTTCTAATGTGTTTGCCCTGCCAGATTGTGAGCCTGAGAACAGAAACTTCCTGACTGGTTCACCATTATTCTCCCTGCACCTAGAACAGTGATGAGCTTCTGGCAGATGCTGGCTGGATGGATGGATGGATGGACTGTTAGCTGGATGAGGCCCACTATCCAGTGGGGTGAATGGTTTACCTTCAAATGGCGTATTTACCTAAGAAGCTGCTAAGCACGTGGGACTGAGTGCATGCTGCCCGCAATGCTAGCCCTGTGCATTATGAATGTGTGGTCGCAGTGTTCCAGATATGATTGAAGGCCCAATCTAGAGCCTGAAGTGAACCCCTTGGTACTTCCCAAACCTTTCCCCAGAACTGTTGCAATCCCAGTGAGGATAAACTTGTACCTCTTGGAACCTGGGAGACAGCATGAAGTAAATGGTATCAAGTGATACATGGTCTTTTTTTGGTTCAGTTTGGTTTTGAGATGGGGTCTCACTATATTGCCAAGGCTGGATTCAAACTCCTGGACTCAAGAGCAATCTTCCCACTTCAACCTCCCAAGTAGCTGGGACTTCAGGCATGTGCCACCACACCTGGCCACAGTCTTTTTTTGGGGGGGTGGAGGGGGGCAGTGCACAGGGTCTCACTCTGTTATCCAGGCTGGAGTGCAGTGGTGTGATTATGGCTCACTGAAGCCTCAACCTTTTGGGCTCAAGCCATCCTACCACCCCAGCCTCCCAAGTAGCTGGGACTACAGGTGCATGCCACCATGCTCAGCTAATTTTTTTTTTTTTTTGTAGAGACAAGATCTCACTACGTTGCGCAGGCTGTAGTCTTAAGTAAAGTGCCTTCAAAGGCTCATCTTAGCTTTGTAATTTTATGAAAAGTTGATATTCTACTCCCTAAGATATCCATCTTTGTCTTGAGATAAAGATTATTTTCCCAAGTCATCAAGTTGTGCCATATTACCCAGCCTGTGGCTTGTGGTGTCTCTGACACACCCTTGCATGATGCCAGGAGCCCCTGTGCCCTGTGGGAAGCACAGCATGAAGGTGTTGTCCATAATATTGTACATGGGAAAGGTAACATTAGCATTAATATGGATTCTCTCATCTAATTTCCTTTTTCACCCAGCAAAGTGCCCCGTGACTGAGAACGAGACAGAAGATGAGGGCATCTGAGGATGAGAAGGAAGAGGAAAGCCATCAGAGCCACCTGGAAGTAGAGGTCCGCTCAGGTCGGCCTGCTTAACCAAGATGGCAGCCAGTGGGAGTATGAAGGATGGACACATCGGACATATTTGGAGAAAGAAACCAAAGCTGGCATGAGTGGGGTCCTTTCCAGGGCTGTTCAAGGCAACGAGATGCAGGTGGGTATGACTGCAGATGGTGTAGAAACTTACCATCCACTACTCCACACTTTTGTTGTGTACTTATTATGGGTTAGGCCCTGTGCCTAGCCCCAGAAATCAAAGAGAGACAATTAATATCCACAGCCTAGTAAGAATGGAGACCCATAAAAATAGTTGTAATAAGCTCTCTTAGGTGGAAGCACAGTTGTTAGCAAAGGAGTAACGTGTAGCTTGGAATGGGGTGGGGAGTGCAGGAGAGGCTTCCTGGAAGAGGTGCTGCCTGAACTTTATTCTTAAAGACAAATGGACGTAGGTTACATAGTGCTTAGTAGGGGCCTAGTGCTCTTTGCCTTTGGTTGTATTTCCTTCTGATTTCTAGCCCCCATTAGGGGTTACTTCATGCTTTCAATATGGAAGTCATCAACAAATGGGTCTAAATGAAGGAAAACCAAAAGTACACCCACAAGAATCTCAATCTCTGTTCTGCTCCTCTCTCTCTCCTCTTCATCTTTCTCTTCTCCCCCGATCCCATTAACAGAATATAGGTAAGCCATTTATTCTGCTTAGTGGCCCACTAAATAGGGGGAGCAGATAGATAATACCGTTCAAGGATGGAGGGAGGTTTTAGCAGGTTGTTGGCTCCAGTGTCTCAATTAGGATATGGTCTGAAATATATATTCATATTCTCATAAAGTATGAGAACAAAAGAATTGCTAGGAAGAAGCTTGGAATAACTTCTCACTATCTCTCTTAATAACAACTAGTGGGAGGTTTTCTCCTATTTACAAATCCATTGTCATCCTTTCCTTCCACTTACTAGCCAGGCTGTGTTTGCTTGAATCATGGTGAAATCTGTATATTCTTGAAGGAAGATACATACTAGCACATGCATGGTGTTCTGGTTGTTTTGTGCTGGATAGTTTTCCTTCAGTTAATTATCAAGTGCTTACTATGTAATAGTCAATGGGTAGCTAATTGGAAGCAGGAGAGAATGAAATTAATATTATTCAGATAGCATTTTTAATGAAAAACATAGACACAGTACTGTGGGGAAATATCAGTAAATAGCAAGAGATTTCATCTTTTTTTTTTTTTTTTTTTTTTTGGTGTGTGTTTACAAAAGGGTTCATTTAAGCCACTCACAAACTAAATGCAGGTATGTGAATCCTTTCATTTTTTTAGACTCCTCCCAAGGGGTAAACCTTGGAAGATACCAGAAGGGAAGCCGAGCCTCTGGAGAATGCTCAGGAACCCAAACCACCCTGAATGGAGCCGGAAGGTCTGTCAATTCCCAGAGAGGGAGGAGATGGTAAGCAAATGGCAGCCGATGCCTAGAGAATTAGGGAATGAATAACAATACTTTCTGGTAAATTAACCATATTACGTTGTGCAAAAGAAAGCGATAGGAAACCCCTGTTAAAAACTGAATAATAATTTTCCCACATCATTTATGCAAAATGCATAATTTTCCTACTTCAGTGGACTTTAGTTTGATTTAAAAGATGAGCAGCTCTAGGACTATTCACTAAAGCATAATTTGTAAGATAATTGAGAAGGGGAAGAGAAATCAGACTGTAATCAGCACAATCTTTCGTAAGCCACTTCACCTCCCTCCTCTTACCTGCAAATTTTGGAGAATATATTTGTTTACACTTTCCTGAAGTTCTCTAAATGAAAGTGCAAAGCATTCATCATTGTTGCTGCTATCACTGAACCATGACCTCACCGTGAGAGGGAGAGAAGCAATGCTTCGTTCTATTCAGTATTTTTCTGCTCTAATTCAGATAAGTACTTGTTTTGAATAGTAGGGAGAGAAATGGAAATGTAGCAAAGCTATACCTAAAACAGCAAGCCGAGAACAAAAGCGACACGCATGCAGCCAAAGGAGACCTTGGAAGATACACAGATAAAACAAAAAGCTGTGCTTGGCTGGGATTCTGCTTCAGAATCAAATGCAAAATGGAGAATGTTGTTCCAACTGTAAAGGTTTTGCAATCTACAATCAGTCGGAATAAAAAAATATCATATGATCCACCTTGACAGTCAGAAGCTGCACTGTTGCTGTGAATTAGGATATTTGCTCATGACTCGTGGAGATTTGCAGACCAAGAGTGGTTGAAGGTGGGCTGGAATTTGTACCAGTTGCCCTTCACTTCAACAGGGCATACCCGTGTCAGCTAATGTTCATATCTCTTCCTCTCCTCCTTTTCCCTCCTCCTCACCCCTTGCTCCCCAATCTCATTAGAATCATGAAATTTTTACTTATATATTCATTAATTCTCTTCATCCCCACATCTCCACAAAGGATCATTATCTACTTATTAATTTCAGCCCTTACACAGTGTCTCATGCCTATAATCTCAGCTATTCGGAAGGCTGAGGTGGGCAGATTGCTTGAGGCCAAGAGTTTGAGATCAGCCTGGGCAACATAGCCAGATGTTGTCTCTAAAAAAAATTAAAATTAAAAATTTAGTAGGGCATGGCGGCACACACCTATAGTTCCAGCTACTCAGAAGGCTGAGGTGGGAGGGGATCACTTGAGCTCTGGAGGTCAAGGCTGCAGTGAGCTGTGATTGTCCCACTGCACTCCAGCCTAGGCAATAAAGCAAGCCCCTGTCTCTGAAAAAAAAAAAAAAGGTTTTTTAAAATAAATTCAGCCCTTAGGGTACTACCTTTCAGGACAAACCTATTTCCTTTCCTTTGTGAGACTAATTCCTGTCTCTTCTACAGACTTGCTGGTCCCATGATGCTGAACTTTGAACCCCACAAATCTCAACACTTCTTATCTGTTGGGTGCCCATTCTGGTTAAGCAAAAGGACCTTCCCTAATCCTCATACTCCTCCCCACTCCTTCCATCTCTCTCCCCAACTGCTGCTACTGGCTGAAGATTTATTAGACACTAGTTTTGTACCTATGCCTCCTGCCACTTGCTATAAATCGTCTTTATGCAAATCAGAAAAGCTACCCTGCCTCAAGACACTTTGCTGCCATCTGCCAGGAAATTATTGTAATCAATATGCAAAAGGATAATGACTAGAATGTGAATGGTGCCCCTTAGAATTGTGCAGTACACAACTGGTGCAACCATCTGTGACAACCCTGTAGTTTGAAATCACCTGAACTCTCCTGGAACCCTGTGTAAAAATCACAACCACCATAGGTCAGTCTTGCCTTATTATGACGGTTTGCAATTTCAAAATCTAAATCTTCTGCCATGATCAGAAATTGCTGAGGGGCAGTTTCTGGGAAAGACAGAGTCCCCAGGCAGCAGTACTTATAAAATTATAGTGTTCTTCCAGCATTCTGCCCAAGCTTTGACCTGCTGCCTGGACAGATACAGCCCCAAACCACACTTGGTTGATTTTCAGGAAGCATCCAAGTTAGAAAGCTGGCAAGGCTGAATGTTGGGGTGCAGGGCGAGGTAGACCTAGCTTACATTCAGGTCCACCATTACCCCTCTCTGGCTTTGGCGGCTTCATTTCTTGCTGATTGCCCCATCTGTTCCCCTCCCTCCTTCCCATTCAGCACAACCTGCACATACTGGTGATCTCTCACTACCTAACAAACCACTCCAAAACTTAGTGGCAGAAATAGAAACAGCCGTTTATTTTGATCACGAATCTGCAATCTGGGCAGGACTCACCGAGGCCAGCTCACCCCTGTTCCGCACGGCATCAGCTAGGGCAGCTCGAGTGTGACTGGAGGAGCTGCTATCACAATGGCTCTCACATTTCACACTGGCTCTGCATCCACGCGGCTGCTACACTGATGCCAGCTGTTGACCTCAGGAGCTCAGCTGGGGCTACTGCTGGGGGCTTCGGTTCCTCTCCAGTTGGGCTCCCATGTGTGCGTGGGCTTGCTCACACAGTGGTACCCATGTTGAACGACCCCAGCTGACTCATCATTAAGTAGAGACAAGCTGGCCCCACCCAGCTCTGCCCAAATTTCAAATCTCTGAACAAAACAAATGATTGTGGTTTTAAGCCATTAAGGCTTGGGATAGTTTACTTTGTAGCAATCAATCATGAGAATGTATACTCTATGCTAAATGTTGCATGAATCCATTCCCACATCTTTCTAGGGTGCCTCCTGGTGCTGCAGACTCTAGCAAGCTAAAAACTACGCTGCCCAGACTCTCTTTTCATTAGGATCGTGATTGTGAGTTCAACTACATTAGTTAGATGTGTTTGCATAAAGCTTGGAAGGCAGAGGCCAATGTCTTGCAGCTTTTGGCTACTTTCTGAAGCAAGTTCATGGAGCCACTGATCGCCACTCTCCAGCTTCATGGGCATCAAGAATCTCGTGGACGTGGCAGTGGCTAGGTTCCTCTGCCCAGCAAATGTGGTGGTGGCAATACACGCTGTTCCTGGCTTTCTGACCACTTTCTGACCTTGTCTTACAGCCATGATGTTCTTACAGTCAGTAGTTCCAATGGCAGCTTCTTGGGTCCATTTTCCTGATTGTGGCAGAGGTGACAGCTCCCCTGGAAAATTGGTTTTGCCACATTCTGGGAGCCATCCTCGGAGGCCCAGCCTAGAGCCTTCTCTTCTAGCCCTTCCAACAAGTTTGCAGTTCTTCATGTTATATTCTTCTTTGCTTAAAAACCTTAGTGTGGTTTCTATTTCTTACACGGAACCCTGTCACAGATATCCAGGTGATCTCAAAGGTTTGTCTCTTCTCAGTCTTTCTTTTGTTCTTACTTGTTTGCTTTCTCTCATTTAATCGTTATTTTAATAAATATTTATGGAATGTCTGCTATGTGCCAGGCACTGCACTAGACCCTGGAGAAAAATCAATGAACTAAACAGACATGGCCTCATCATGAGATGAGGCAGGGCATAGACCATGAGGCAGCAAAAAACAACCCTTCTGTCCAATTGGCCCCTGCTTGTTTTTGTATATAACGTTTTCTTGGAACACAGCATACTCATTCATTTATATCTTGTCCATGGCTGGTTTTGCCCAACAATGACAAAGTTGAGAAGTTGCAACAGACACTGTATGACCTACAATGCCAAAAACACTGCTATCTGGCCCTTTTCAGAAAAAGTTTGCCAGCTCCTATATTAAATAAGTAAAACTCCAAGTTAACTCCTGTAGTTCCTCAGAGCCAATCAATTGCTCTTTCTGTTGACTCTGCAGCCCCCAACCCTTGGGCTGTGGACTGGTACCAATCTGTGTCCTGTTAGGAACCGGGCTGCACACAGAAGCATTACCGCCTGAGCTCCACCTTCTGTCAAATCAGCAGTGGTATTTAGATTCTCATAGGAGCAGAAACCCTATTGTGAACTGTGCATGTGAGGGATCTAGGTTGCAGGCTCCTTATGAGAATCTAATGCCTGATGATCTGAGGTGGAATGGTTTCATCCTGTAACTCTCCCCCCCAACACCCACGCCCACCCCCAGGCCATGGAAAAATTGTCTTCCATTAAACTGGTGCTGGTGCAAAAAGGTTGGGGACACTGGCAGACACCATAGCACCATGCATGGTGCTGAGCACTTAATGAGAATCCTCTAAGTTAATTCTCACAACAACCTTCAGGATACATGATTATTATCTCTGTTCTACAGACAAGGAGACTGAGATTTAGAGGGATGTGGGTTTAGGTGACTGGGAGGATGGTGATACAGAAGAGGAATAGAAAACATGCAGAGGATGACAAGCTCAGTCTGAACTCACGGCACGTGAGGCACCTGCAGATGGGGCTGTCCTGGCAGATTTTCTGCTTGGTGCAGATTTCAAGTCTGGATAGCTTTTAAGTTCAAATCACAGTTCTACCACTGAGTAGCTGTGTGACTTTGGGCAAATTACTTCACTTTCCTTCCTGGCCTCTTTCTTACTAATTTTTTTTAAGAGATGGGGTAGCTTGTCACCCAGGGTAGAATGCAGTGGTGCAATCATAGCTCATCACTGTAACCTCAAACTCCTGGGCTCAAGCCGTCCTTCCACCTCAGCCTCCCTAGAAGTTAAGACTACAGGCATGTACCACCATGCCCCGCTAATTTCACGTGTGTGTGTTTTGTTTTGTTTTGTTTTGTTTTTTGGTCCAGGCAGGTCTCAAACTCCTGGACTCAAGTAATCCTCCCACGTCAACCTCCCAATGCACTGAGATTACAGTTTTTTCATAAATAAAATGGGTTCTTGTGAAAACTAGAAAAAGTAATATGCATGCAGTATGTAGCATCATAGGGGCTAGGTACATAGTTGATACATGTGGCAAGTGTGTGGTACATGGTAGATGTTTGATATGTGTTGGCAACTTCCCCTTCCCTTTCAGTCTTATCCTTCACATGGTAGAGAGTAGTCTTCCAGAATTACAGCCTTAATTATGTTATTTTCCTCCTCAAAAAATGTGGTAGTTCCCACTGACCCCTACTGTAGTGGAAGGAGACCCGTTTGGAGTCCTGCCCAGCCCATGCCTCTTTCTTTAAACTTTCACACACTATACCCTCTATTGAAGGGTGAGCCCAGTAGGTTGTGTTTTCACTGTATAACAGCCCCACCCTGCCCCCGACCAGAACAGCTGATATTCAAGGGGTAGACACCTGACCAGGGTACAGACAGTCCATTGGCCACTGGCTAATCAAATTGTCTCTGTAGAGTTGGAACCAAGAATCAAGAGACTGTGGTGACGGATGCTTGGCCTACAGGTTAGCTTGAGTCAGGGCCAGAGTTGCCCAATGGGAGATCAGAGGATGCAGTGTGCAGAGAAACCAAGGGCCACCAGAGAGAGTGACTGGAGGTCCAATCGCGCTGTCCTGCACCATTTCTGTGAAATTCCTCTGAAGCATTGTGTACATCAACTCTTTACTTGAGCAAATCCCAGGGAGTTTGGCCCCATACAGTCTGGCTCCAGTATGTGGCCAGGCTCATCTCTCCCATCACCTTCACCGTCACCACTGCCCTATCTCCTGGCTTCACTGAGCCACAACTCTGCAAGCATTCTCAGCACTGCTCAGTCCTTCCTCCTGCCTGGACTGCTCTTTTCCCCTCTCTCCTCTTCTTAAAAGCTTATCCATTCTTTGAGACCCAACTCAAATGTCTACTGATGGCCTCCCTCTGAGAACTCCCAACTCCTGGCTCTGGTCTTTTGATGGCTGTGGTTATTAGTGTACGTCCTTAAGTTTTGCCCCTTGCCACTAAGGTCACTGAGGGTAGGAAACTGGCACACACTAGGACCGATATATGACACTGATTTTAATCCAAGGTTTGGAATCCTGAAACACAAGCTGAGTTCTTTCAATAAAAATATTGTGCCAGTAGAAGGCATTGTTCATTAAAATGGAAATGCGTTTAGAGAATACTTCAGATTAAAGGGATGAAGATCAAAGGGCACATTTTTGGCCAGGAGTTCTGAGTCTTAGAGACCCAAATAAATTGTAGACTTTGTATTTCCTCAATTGATTAGAACCATAACACTGGATTTGGTGCTGTAATATAAAACTTTCTGGAACTTTTAGCCTGGTGGGAAGGCTCTTTGCTCTAAGTGTTATGATTGCTCTTGCCTAAAATTACAGCACCCACGCCTATTCCTGAAACTGGCGAGTATACCCAGAAGGCTTGATCTAGACTTCTACGGTTGATCACAGAACTGGCAGAGCCCTGCCTTAGCTGGAGTTACAGACACACCCTGCTTCAGACTTACCAAGTGAGGGTATATGTATATTACATGTAGACGCACGTCCACTCTGGTTAGAGATCCTATGGCCCACATCAAGAATAGAAAGCAGCTGCTCATGCAGACGGTGCCTGAAACATTAGCTGCATTTTGCAAATGTGTAAGAATCTGCCAGTGAGAATCTTGACTGCAGATGTGGGCCTGGCGGCTCCTCCTGGGCCCTCTGCCTGGGGCTCAGCCCTGGGGATGCTGTCCCAGCTAGCTACACTTCCAGCCTGGCTCAACATCTGACTGGCCCTCTGTACAAAGGGGCTGCTTTTGAGCTTCTAGGTCACAAGGTGAATCAAGCCCTTGCCCCTGACTCCAGGGAGGGAAACTCCTAACAGCTGAAGCAAAGTCAGCTTTTTCACACTGACCTCTGACCCTTCTCAAGCTTTCTGAACAAACCCCAACCAGGTTAACTTAAAATCACCATTCTCAAACCTGCCTGTGCATGACCTAAGAGAATCTTTTATTAATTTTTTTTTTTAATTTTGAGACGGAGTCTTGCTCTGTCACCCAGGCTGGAGTGCAGTGGCACGATCTTGGCTTACTGCAACCTCCACCTCCCAGGTTCAAGTGATTCTCCTGCTTCAGCTTCTCAAGTAGTTGGGATTACAGGTACCCGCCACCAAGCCTGGCTAATTTTTGTATTTTTTTTTTTTTCTTAGATGGAGTCTTGCTGTCCCCCAGACTGGAGTGCAATGGCCTGATCTTGGCTCACTGCAACCTCTGCCTCCTGGGTTCAAGCGATTCTCCTGCCTCGGCCTCCCAAGTAGCTGGGGTTACAGGTGCCTGCCACCACACCCAGCCAACTTTTTTGTCTTTTTAGTAGACACAGGGTTTCACTATGTTGGTCAGGTTGGTCTCGAACTCCTGACCTCAGATGATCCACCTGCCTCAGCCTCCCAAAGTGCTGGGATTACAGTCATGAGCCACCACACCCAGCCTAAGAGAATCTTTTAAAATGTAGGTTTTGATCCTTAGTTCTTAAACATAATAATTGGATCTCCATGCATATGTGTGACATATGTCACCCTTGAATCTTGTTATGATGTCTGCACATTACCTGTCCGATGTGAAAAAAAAGGAAGAAAAATGAAGGTTTCTCAGCCCCTCCCAGACTTACTAAATAAGGCTTTTTCAGGCAAAAGGCCACGAATTTGTCATTGAACATGTCTTAGTCCATTCAGCTGCTGTAACAAAAATACCATAGACTGGGTGGCTTAAAAACAACAGAATTTTGTTGTCGTTGTTTTTACCTTTATTTTGAGACAGAGTCTCGCTCTGTTGCTCAGGCTGGAGTGCAGTAGTGCAATCTTGGCTCACTGCAACCTCTGCCTCCCAGGTTCAAGCAGTTCTCCTGCCTCAGCCTCCCCAGCTGGGATTATAGGCATGTGCCATCAAACCTGGCCAATTTTTTGTATTTTTAGTAGAGACGGGGTTTCACCACATTGGCCAGGCTGGTCTCGAATTCCTGACCTCAGATGATCCACTCACCTCAGCCTCCCAAAGTTCTGGGATTATAGGCATGAGCCACCACACCCAGCCTGTTATTACCATTTTAGAGATGGAGTCTCACTGTGTTGCCCAGGCTGTTCTCAAACTCCTGGCCTAAAGTGATTCTCCTGCCTCAGCCTCACAAGTAGCTGGGATTATAGGTGTGAGCCATCAAACCTAGCTAGAAATTTATTTCTTACAGCTCTGGAGGCTGAGCAATCCAAGATCAAGGCACCAGGAGGTTTGGTGTCTGGTGTGGGTCTGCTTCCTCATTCATAGATGGTGCCTTTGTCTGTGTCCTCCCACAGTGGAAGGGAAGAGGGAGCTCTCTGGGGTCCCTTTTATAGGGGCACTACTCCCATTCACAAGGGCTTTGCTCTCATGACCTAATCACCTCCCAAGAGCCCCACCTCCTAATACCATCATGGGGGGTGGAGGGGCGTTAGGATTCCAGCTGGGAATCTGGGGGAATACAGCATTCGGTCCTGCCCTTTTCTCCTCTCACTTTCCTCTTGCTGGAAACTTGTGGCAGCACAACAATTGCATCACATACTTCGGGTGTCTTTTCAGTCCCTTTTGCCCCAGCCCCAGTGGCCCAGCCATGGAAGGCTCCTGCCCTCACCTCTGGTCTGGGCAGTCCTGTCAACCTTTTCATAGTCTGCTGGCGAGGAGGCACACGGAAGGGGCTGGTGAGCAGACGCTCCAGGGCACAGCTGCAGATCCTCCCCTCCAGGGAAGCCTCTGCATGGGGCTTTCAGCTGTTGGAGAAGCCAACCAGGCAGGTCACCTGGGCTTGGCATGACTCAACATCAAATCCACCCTGTGGGATTTGATGAGCCTGACCTCCAGCAGAGAGTCCCAGAAGATCACAGACTTACAGGGCACAAGGGACTGTTTTTCAGGGCAAGGCCCTGGTTTTGTAGATGAAACTGTTCAAAAAATATACTGAAAACTCCCACTGGCTTTATTCCTGTCCCCTACCTCAACTTTTTCAGACTGTCTCCACGTGGAATGGTGTCCAGTGCCCTCTCCCTAAGCTGGCCACACTTCAAGATGCCCCACCTCGATTCTCATGCCCTCTTCTGATAAATGCAACTATCTCAAGTACCTCCTCTTACCCTTCCAAGATTCAGATATACTCCCCCAGGGGTGGGATGGGACCAGGATGGGATGACAATGCCCTGTAGAGGACATCTTAGCCATTAACAGGGACTTTCTCCAGCCACCGAATGGCTCTAGAAGCTCATTTGGCTTTTTTTCTTTTGAAACAGAGTCTCACTCTGTCACCCAGGCTGGAGTGCAGTGGCACAATATTGGCTCACTGTAACCGCCGCCTCCTGAGTTCAAGCGATTCTCCCTCCTCAGCCTCCCAAGTAACTGAAACTACAGGTACGTCCACCATGCTTGGCTAATTTTTTGTATTTTTAGTAGAGACGGAGTTTCACCATGTTAGCCAGGATGGTCTCAATCCCCTGACCTCGTGATCTGTCCGCCTCAGCCTCCCAAAGTGCTGGGATTACAGGTGTGAATCACCCGTCCGGCCCCTCCTTTGCCTTTCTTAAAACGTAAAACCTTCAGGCAGAATTCTCCTCCACCTCCCCTACACAGGGGAAATCCTGCAGTGTGTCTTTTGCCCAGGTGGCATCACGTTTCCAGCTCTTCCCCTGGCTGGCTGCATCCTCCTGAGCTTGCTGCTGAGTCGGGCAAGTGAGAAGACAAGGACTGAAAATTTAGTTAAATGCAGATTCCTAGACTCTTCTGATTTGTGGTGAAACCTAAAAATCTACAGTTTTCTAAATTTTAAAATTTTTTTAGAGACAGGGTCTTGCTCTGTCACCTAGGTTGGAGTGCAGTGGCACAATCACAGCTCACTGCAGCCTCTATCACCTGGGCTCAAGTGATCCTCCCACCTCAGCCTCCTGAGTAGCTGAGGCTACAGACGCACACAACCATGCCTGGTTAATTTTAATTTTTTAAATTTTTTGTAAAGACAAGATCTCACTATGTCGCCCAGGTTGTCAAGCAGTCTTCCCACCTTGGCCTCCCAGAGTGCTGGGATTACAGGCGTGAGCCACTACACTCATCCTATATTTAAAAATACATAATATTTTTCTTCTTAATGGTATAAGTAATATATGTGTACAACCTAGTCAGTGTAAAAACAATAAACACAACAGATAAAGCAATGACCCCCCCAATTTCTCAACATCATACTTTCCCAAAGGTAATCACTTATCAACTTGGTTTGTGTAATTATAGTCTTTTAAAATACATTTACATAGGTGTGCTTTTTCTTTACATAAATGAAATCTTACTGCACATATTGTTCTGCACCTTGACTTTTCACCAAATGGTATGACTCAGGGAATTTTTCTTGCTTCTTTTTAACAAATAATACTTAGTAGTATGCCATAAGGTGGAAATGGCATCATTCATTGAACCATTCTTCTGTTGATGGATATTCAGGTTATTTCCAGATATTTAGTGTTACAAACAACGTTACTTCCTTGCCCTTTTTATGGACATCTATAAGGATTTCCCTTGGAGAAATCTCTAGAAATTGAATTGCTTCAATATTAATTTTAATACATTCTTAAATTTAGTATCTCCTGCTGACTTGTTCCATTAAACCGCTTAGTGTAAATAAGTAATCATCTTCCTATAATCTCCATTATTAATAAGTGTCAGATGATTTTTGATACCAGTGTCCAAGGATCATATTTTGAATATGTCAAATAGTGGTGTATCAGTTGACTATTGGCACAATAACGCTAGGCTTACAGAAATTATTCCAAAACTTAATGGCTTAAAATGACAAGTTGGATTTTTTTCCCATGGGTCTGCAGGTAGACCAGCACACTGCTGTACTTGACTTGACTCCAGGCTCAGAGTTCCAATTTGCCCACTGCGGAACTTGGCTGCAGGCTTCAGGTCAAGTTCAGGTCTGTTTCACAGCGTTTATTCTGGGCCCAGGCTGAAGGGGGCAGTGGCTTCCTGGGAAATTCGTGTCTTATGGCTATCACAGAAGCCCTCAGAGCTAAGCCAAGCCTTTCAAACTCTTAAGACCACTGAGTGCATCATGATGTCTCAAATTCCGTTGGCCAGTCAAGTCATGTGACCAAGCACACATCTATGGGTCAGGAACCTACAGCACCCTTTGAGGGTAGGCTCTGCAATGTTATGACAAAGGGGAGTGAAGAGTCAGGACCAAGTCTTTCAATCCCATCTACCATAGTGGTGAAGGGCACAGGCTTTGGTGCCAGAAAGAAGACTTGGTTTGAACCTCTGCTTCTAAGACATTGGGGAAATTGCTAAACACAGAGTTACTCTTCCTCATTGTTGCGTTGAAATGATCCTCACCAAAAATGTGTTAGGAGTCAACTTTAATATTTGGTTTAGAAGAAATCAGTAGAAGTCAAATGTCTTTTTTTTTTTTTTTTTTTTTTTTTTAGCACAGCATCTTGCTCTTGTTGCCCAAGCTGGAGTGCAGCGATGCAATCTTGCCTCACTGCAACCAACGCCTCCTGAGTACAGGTGATTCTCCTGCCTCAGCCTCCCAAGTAGCTGGGATTACAGGCATGCACCACCATGCCCAGCTAATTTTTGTATTTTTAGTAGAGATGGGGTTTCACCATGTTGGTCAGGCTGATCTCAAACTCCTGACTTCAAGTAATCTGCCCGCCTTGGCCTCCCAAAGTGTTGGGATTTCAGGTGTGAGTCACTGCACCTGGCCAGAAGTCAAAGGTCTATTTATAATATCAAGTTTATTAAGTAGATTTCAAAACTGCTTTGCAGCAGCACAGCTCTTCAGTTTTCCTAAGAAACACACATTCCTCTAAGTTAGAAAACCAAGTCATGATTCCCTCATATGCTCTTGTTAATATGCCATTCACACCTTCCTTTGTGTTCGTTCATAATTAGGATTTAAAGAGGTTCACTTATTTCTCAATGTTTTATTCCAAAAGAAAAAAAAATACAGTGATTACCGTAGTTCCTTAAAAGATTTAAATTTTTAAAAGTACAACCTAAAAATAGGCTCATGGTGTCTTCCAGTAATTTTATCTATTTTCATGTTATTTTTGAACTTTTTATTGAATTATAAAGCATTAATATACATAGAAACATGTTTTTTAATTAAACAGATTCAAAGATTTTTATCATAATTACTTTATGAGATTCAGCTTGAGAATTTTTATCTTGAGAATTATTGACAATACTACTTAAATTTTTTATTTTTTTCAGTAATTATCTTTAATCCCCTCCCCCCAAACCCCATCCAATTTAGAGAATCTCATTTGTAGAATTTTTTAAAGAAAAAGAAAACCAACCTCAGGAATTCCGAGGTGCTGCTTACCATCAAAATGTTTTCTAAAAAATCAACTCTTTACTTTGGCAACTTAAAAAATAATAATTAAAAATAACTCTTCCTGTGCGGAAAACATGGCCTGGTTTGACTTCTCTGTAGACATGGGAAGTTTCTGTACTGTTAGAGTTTGACTAAATGTGGCACTGAAGAATACAAAAATCAACATTGGTGTATTAGTTTGCTAGGACTGCCATAACAAAGTACCACAGACTGGGTGGCTGAAATAACAGAGACCTCTCACAGTTCTGGAAGCTACAAGCCCAGGATCAAGGTGTCAGCAGGTTTGGTTTCTCGTAAGGCCTCTCCTCTTGGCTTAAAGATGGCCATCTTCTCCCTGCGTCCTCCCTCAGGTGGCCTTTCCTCTGATCACACACATCCCCAGTGTATGTCTCTCCTAATCTCCTCTTCTTACAAGGGCAGACACAGGTCAGATTGGATTAAGGCTCACCCCAAAGGCCTGGTTTTAACTTAATGACAGACCTCTTTACAGGCCTTATCTCCAAATAACTGTCACATTCTGAGGTATTGGAGGTTAGAGCTTCAATATATGAATTTGTGTGGGGCAGGGGAGAGATAAACAATTCATTCCGTAAAAATCGATTATGAACAAAATCACTTTAAAACTTTTTAAAACAGCTTTATTGAGATAGAATTCACATACAATTCACTCATTTAAATTGTACAATTTAATGTCTTTTGGTATATTCACAGAGTTATGCAACCATCACCACAATCAATTTTAAAACATTTTTATTACCCTAAAAGAAATCCCACAACTCTTAGCCATCACTGCCCCAATCCCTTCCCCTCTCCATAATCCTAGGCAAACACTATTCCATTTTGTGTCTGTGGATTTGCCTATTCTGGAGATTTTATTTAAATGAAATCATGCAATAGGTAGTCACTTGTGACTGGCTTCTTTCACTTAGCACAGTATTTTCAAAGTTTATCCATGTTGTAGCAGGTATCAGTACTTCTTTTTTTATTGCCTAATAATATTCCATTGTATGGATATGCCATATTTTATTTATCCATTCATTAGCTGATGGACATTTATTTCCACATTTTGTCTATTATGAATAATGCTGCTGTGAACATTCATGTACAAGTTTCAGTGTAGACATATGTTTTCAGTTCTCTTTGGTATACGGAGTAGAATTACTGGATCATATAGAACTCTACCATAACCATTTGAAAATAAAGTTTTACCCAAATTATTGCTATCAAACTATATAATTGAGAAGAGATATTCCACCTTCATGGATTATGACACTTTATACTATTCAGATGTCAGTCTTCTCTAAATTGACCTATAGAGTCAAAATCCCGGCAGAAGTTTTTGTAAAAATTGACAAGATTTTTACATTTATAAGGAAATGCAAAGGACTTAGCCAAAACTGTTTTGAAGAATAACTAAGTCGGAAGACTTATACTACCAGATTTGAAGATTCACCACAAAACTATAAGACAAAGTACTATTTACCAGGCGAGGTGGCTCACACTTGTAATCCCAACACTTTGGGAGGCCAAGGCAGGCAGATCACCTGAGGTCAAGAGTTCAATACCAGCCTGGCTAATATGGCGAAACCCCATCTCTACTAAAAATACAAAAATTAGCCGAGTGTGGCAACACATGCCTGTAATCCCAGCTACTAGGGAAGGTGAGGCAGGGAGAATTGCTTAAACCCAGGAGGCTAAGGTTACAGTGAGCCAAGTTTATGCCACTGCACCTCAACCTGGGTGAGAGAGGGAGACTCCCTTTCAAAAAAAAAAAAAGGAAAAATGAAAGAAAAAGTACTATTGAGACAAGGATAAACAAATAGACCAATGGAAGAGAGTAAAGACTCCAGAAATAGACCCACACATATATATAGTCATTTGATTTGCAACAAAGGCACCACTGCAGTCCAATAGGAAAACAGTCTTTTCAATATAAGGTGTCAAGTCATTTACATACCCATGTTAAAAAAGAAAAACTTTCACGCTTATTTTACATGGGTCATATTCTTAAATGCAAAGGGTAAAACAACAGGCCTCTAGAGGAAAACAGTTGAATATCTTCATGTCCTTGGAGTAGACAGAGATTTCTTTAAAATATTTCACCGTAAAAGTGAAACATGTTAAATTGGACCCTTTCAAAAATAAGAATGTATGTTAATCAAAAACATCATTAAGCAAGTGAATAGATAAATTACAGGCTTGGCAAGATATTTCCGATACATATTTCTTACAAAATACTCATACCCGGAGTATATTAAGAACTATAAATCTATAAGAAAAGGACAATTCATTTAAAAATGGGTGAAAGACTTGAAGAGGACCATCACAAAAGAGGATATCTTCATGACCAATAAACATAGAAAAAGATGCCCAACAACATTATTCATCAAGGAAATGCAAATTAAAATCATGTTGGGATAGCAATGAATGGCTGACAGCCAAAGGCATGACCTTGCTTGACAAGGATGTGGAGCAACTCCAAGGTCATTCATTTTCAGTGGGAGTATAAATTCCTCTCACCACTTTGGAAAACTGGCAAAGTTAAGCATATACTTACTACCCTATGTCCCATCACCTCCACTCCTAGGTATACATCCAAGAGAAAATAGTACATATGCTTACAAAAAAGACTTCTACATAATATTCAGAACAAGTATATTGATAACGGTCCAACACTGGAAACAATCCGAATGTCCAGAAACAGAAGAATGGGTTCATGAGTTGTGCACAAATTCATACTGTGGAATATATTACACAGCAGTCAAAAGGAACAAACTACTAATACAAGTCATAACATGGATGAAATCTCAGAATTATAATTTGAGACACAGAAAGCAGGAGACACAGAAGAGTACATTCTGTCTGATTCCATTTGTATGAAGTCCAAAACAAACAGAACTAATCAATGGTGACAGAAGTCAAGCTAGTGATTATCTTAGGGTCCAGAGGTAGGCACTGGGAGGGGACACAGGAGAACCTTCTAAAAGGAAGAAAGTGTTCTAAATCTTGATCAGATTAGTGGTTACATTGGTATATATGTAAGTAAAAATCTACTGAGCTATACACTTAATTAAGACTAGTGCACATTACTGATTAGAAATTATTTCTCAACAAAAAATAAAATAGAAACTACTCATATTAAGAGAAAACTTATACAAACTTAATGTAAATCTCTTCCCTCTTTAAGGGTGTGGTAGAATGTTAAAGTTCTCTGAGTCTTAGTTTTTCATCTGTAAATCAAAATACCTGTCTCATGTATATTAATTTGATGAGATCATGTGTATAAAATTTGGCATTTAACTTCTCTCTTCCTCAGTTTTCCCGTCTGTAAAATGGCTGTAAGAATACTAACTCATATCAGAAAGTAATGTTGAGCCAATTTTCATAAAGCACTTATAACACAGGTCTAGCGTCTTAACACAAGAAACTCTTAATAAATGCTGACACAGCAGTTGTTACTGCTATTATCCACATAATGAATATGGACTAGATTAACTTCAACACCTCACCCCACTGCTGCAGGAGTCTACGCATAAATGGAAGGCTGAAAGACTGGATGTGTGTGGTCTGTGGTCCCTGTGACAGGGCTGAGATGACAAGCAAGTCCTTCGACTCCTTGCACAGAGTTCTTCCCTGCATAAAAGGGAGGAATCCAGGGAAGTGTGAATTCTGCATTTCCGTTTATGTGCCTGGCCCTTGTGCCTGCCCTTAGCATTTCTCTGTTTAGGAAGCATCAGGCAGCCACACGCGTGGGGGAGCAGAGGGACTTTCATTTCCTCTTTTGTCCTCCTCTATGTACTGCCTAGACTACTAAGTTCCCCTGGATATGCCAGGTTCTGTTCTAACCAGTTATTCACATTAAGGCCTCTTATCCTCATTTCATAGTTGGCAGAACTGGGAAAGGTGTCTGAGTGGTTTGCCTAAGGTCATGGCTAATAAGTGGAGAAGCCAGAATTGAGCGCAGAAGGCCCAGTGCCGGAACCCACCCTCCTCACCTCTGCACTGTGCTGCCTCCACTCACAGGGCTCAATTTCCGCAGAAACCTTTCTGGCCATAAATCACTCCTTGAAGCACTTTGCCCCCTCTCATCTCAAGATTGAAGGAGCCAAAGCCACATTAGTATTCCAGGTCTTCACAAGAACAGGGGTCACTGCCCAGGATGGCCCTCGGCATTCTCTGAGGCCACATTGGGTCCACAGCACTGCCTTTATTGTGCTGGCTTCTGTGGGGACCCCTGCTGCCCTGGCTTTTTCAGAGATGCTCCAGGTCTAACCCAGAAGCACCACTTTTCCCTCAAGATAACACTCCCTTCCTCCAAACCCCACCCCCACCACCCCCACACAGCCTCACCTTCAGGTGTCCAAGGCCAACATCTACTCTTTCCTAGAAAGGAATGATTTATAACATGGGCAGCCTGGCAGGTTCCACAAGGAAATCTGTCAAGGCTCCTGTGGTTTGGGACTTCAGTGTGTGAGAAGTCCTTAACCCTATAGACTTCAGGGCCCCTTTTGTGCACACATGCCAACCTGTGCAATCTCACTGAGTCAAAGACAAAGCTGAAGATGTGGGTCCTGTGGCACATCCTGTGGCACATCCTGTGGCACATCAGGAGTGGGGGTGCTGGTATTTATTTCACTGTAAAAAGCCCCTAAAGACGTTTGATTTAGTGAGTTCTTTTGGAGATCCTCCATCCCAAAACAATTCTAAAGTAGAGTCATATATTCATGTGCCAATAGACAGGAGAATAAAATTCTCTCTCTCTCTTTCTCTCTCTTGCTTCCCCCCTCCAGCCCCCTTCTTTCCAACCCTGGTTTCTCTGGAGTTCATTAAAACCTCCAAAAAGGTATCTGCTTGGAGTTAGAGGGTGCTGCCTTCAGTGTCATAGATTTCCTATACTGAACACACTTCATAGTAGGAAAAGCAGCTCCAAGTTTGGATTTGGGATGCTAGGTGCCACTGTGAGACTGGCTCTCTCCCTCTCTCTCTCTCACTCTCTCTCTCTGTCTGTCTCTCTCTCTCTCTCTCTGCAGATCCTTGTTTTGTGTGTTCTGTCAGGGGCTAATAAGGCCTCCAGCTGATATCATTTGTGATCCAGTAAAGGGGGTGGTTGAGCGCACCAGCCCAGCTGCCTGTCACCACAGGGAACCGTGCTTTTTCCAGACCCAAATTTACGTCCATCCTCCATAAACTTTATATGTGCCATGCTGCTGTTAAAAGTGATTTACTCACAAGGTGTTGGATCACAAGATGCAGACCTTCAGGAGATCTGTGCTAACCCCATGGGCGTCACATAAAGAAACTGCCTGAAGGTCAGGGCAGTTCTCCAGAGGGTCTTGAATCACAGAGGTCAGGGGATAGCTTCTCCCCAGCTGAGGTCCCAGAGGTGTTCTCCGGTTGGTTTTATAGCCTGACAGCCATGAAATCAGAGGAGGCCACAGAAGAAGATCTCACTTGGTTTAACATGGAAGCAAACCCATGTGCAATATCTTTCCTTTTTCACTCATACACACCTCACAAAAGCACATATATATTGGGGGGTTATCTGAAGGGGAAAACGGGGCTATCTGAAGAGGGAAATATGTGTGTATATAGTCATTTAATATACATATTTTATATAAATATACATTTAATATAATTTAAATATGAAAAATAATGCACTTTTAAAATATTTGTGCATTATATGTGACCAAGTCTGTTTCTGCTCATCAGTGAACAACAGAGAGAGTTCAGCCCAGACCCTGGAAGTTCTTCCAGTGGGCAAACGGTGTGAACCAGGGTGGAGCTACCTGACAGAGCGGGGGCTGGGCTTTGGTGAGGAACCTGGTCCCTTCTGTCACTTATGCATTCTATTGTGTGCCTCCATGTCAAGCCTCTTTATACAAATAACTAATTCCCAGAAGCGAAAAAAGAACATGCCCTGATGTTTTATTTTCAGAGCGTCTTTGTCTATTCAGTGCAGTGACCGGTTTGCCATGCTTTGCCCTCCACACAGGGCCGTGGAAAATTACTTTGGGATTCAGACATACCTCACTTAAGAGACATAGAACCAAAGAGAATATATGATCTAGCTTCCTCATTCTGACAAGCTCAAACTAAAGGAATAATGGGTACTATCTCTCTGCTATTTAAGCTTAAGAAGGAGACTGTCCTAGGCTCTTTATTTCCACAGTGTATCAGTCAGGGTAATTAACACTAGCAGCAGTAACAAAAATCCCAGAGGTATCAGAGGCTTAACACAATTGAGTCATACTCTAGTGCAATGTGGTTTGAGCAGCTCTCCTGAATATCTCTCCTCTAAGCTATAATTCAGTCTTTTTTCACCTTAGGGCACCACCATCCCTGAGAGCTCCTTTGGAGTCTTCTGCTGGATCCCCTATGTTCATCTGGCCATCAGTGAACTGATGGTCTAATGGGATGTTTTAGGGACCAGATCTGGAAATGGCATTTATTACTTTTGCTCAAATTCCATTGACCAGAACTTGTTGCATGCCCACCTAGAAGCAAGAAGTCTGGGAATATTGTCTCTTCATGTGCCTGAAAGCAGAAATGGAATTGGTGGCAACTGGTCAGTACTAGACACACCTAGTAATGGAGGTGAAAGTGAACTAAGAGATAAGGTCTGACAGCATCCCTTTCCTGCCTTGAAGCAGCATTTAACAATCCCATCAGTTATGATATACATTTATGTCATCTACATAGTGTGATTTGTGAACCATTAGAAAGCTGTTCTCCAAAATACCTTCACCAGCCGACCTATTCTGGAACTTTACCATTAGAAATTCATCCCATTGGGTTCAATATTGTCTTGATCTTTTCTTTCTCTTTTACAGTATATGCTAGTTATAAATTTGTGGCCTCTTGACTTTAAATTCACCATTCATTGCATATTCTTCAAAAATGGACCTGTGCCCTTCAAATATTTTTCTCTTGCAGCTGGCACAATGTTAAGCTGTGTGTATATATATTTGGTCATTTAAATATATACTGTGGTTTGGGGCTTCAGTAGAGGAGTCTGGGGAGACGCTGCAGGAAGAAGGGGTTTCTGTCCTCGTTCCCTTAGGCTTGCTTGGCACACACCTGAAGCTTAGCAGGCTTCTGTGGCATAGGCTGCTTCTCCTGTGCCTGGCTCCTATAATACATGGTGACCAGAGGCACCCAGTGGCCAGCAGCTGCCTGGGCACTTCCCTCACCTTGGATGGTTTTGTAGCAGAATGCATCTGGTACAATATCTTCCTGTGATTAGCTTTTCTTGACACCCTAGAGGGTGGCTTTCCAGGAAGTTTCATCAGTCCAGTATCCCAGAGTCCTCTCTGTCATCCCCTGTGCCACAACTGAGCCCTTTTCAACGAAGTCTGGATCTTAGCCTTAGGGGGCCTCTTCCTTGGCCTCTATCTCAGCTCTAAAGGTAGTGGCTGCTCCTTATAGCTGCCATTCTGATATTCTTCAGAGTTTTTTTTTTTTTAATTGTACTTTAGATTCTGGGGTACATGTGTAGATCATGCAGGATTGTTGCATAGGTACATATATGGCAAGGTGGTTTGCTGCCTTCCTCCTCCCATCACCTATATCTGGTATTTCTCCCATTATCCCTCCCCACACTCCCCACCTTCCACTGTCCCTCCCCTAGTACCCCCAACTGACCACAGTGTGTGATGCTCCCCTCCCTGTGTCCACATGTTCTAATTGTTCAACACCTGCCTATGAGTGATACCATGCAGTGTTTGGTTTTCTGTTCTTGTGTCAGTTTGCTGAGAATGATAGTTTGCTGATTCATCCATGTTCCTATGAAGGACACAAAATCATCATTTTTTATGGCTGTGTAGTATTCCATGGCATATATGTGCCACATTTTCTTTATCCAGTCTATTGTTGATGGACATTTGGGTAGGTTCCAGGTCTTTGCTATTGCAAACAGTGCCGCAATGAACATACGTGTGCATGTGTCTTTATAATAGAACAATTTATAATTCTTTGGATATACGCCCAGTAATGGGGTTGCTGAGTCAAATAGTATTTCTATTTCTAGGTCCTTGAGGAATCGCCACACTGTCTTCCACAATGGTTGCATTAATTTGCACTCCCACCAACAGTGTAAAAGTGTTCCTATTCCTCCACATCCTCTCCAGCACCTGTCTCTGGATTTTTTAATGATCGCCATTACAACTGGTGTAAGATGGTATCTCAATGTGGTTTTGATTTGCATTTCTCTAATGACCAGTGATGATGAGCATTTTTTGATATGTTTGTTGGCATCCTAGATGTCTTCTTTTGTAAAGTGTCTGTTCATATCTTTGTCCACTTCTGAATGGGCTTGTTTTTTTCTTGTAAATCTGCTTTAGTTCTTTGTAGATTCTGGATATTAGCCCTTTGTCAGATGGATAGATTGCAAAAATTTTTTCCTATTTTGTTGGACGCTGGTTCACTCTAATGATTGTTTCCTTTGCTGTACAGAAGCCCTGGAGTTTAATTAGATCCCATTTGTCTATTTTGGCTTTTGTTGCCATTGCTTTTGGTGTTTTAGCCATGAAGTCCTTGCCCATGCTGAATGGTTTTGCCTAGGTTTTCTTC